>VWPU01013856.1:0-53164 GCA_013398955.1 Callaeas wilsoni | reverse complement strand
ATTCCCAGCAGCCACCACCCCCCCCAGATGGTAAGTGGGACCCCGGCCCCTCCCTCACCCCTGCACCGCCCCATCCCCTCCCCAACGCCCCCAGCCCCAAAAACACCTCTAGACCCTTTCCAGCACCAACCAACCCCCCCCCCCCCCCCCCCCCCCCCCCACCCCCCCCCCCCCCCCCCCCCCCCCNGCCCTCCCCGTCCCAGGCCCCCGCAAGCCCCCCGAGGGGTGCAGCCCCCAGCCCTCGGAGCTGTCAGCTCCCTGCCAGCCATATTGCTGGGCGCCCGCAGGAACACGCAGCCGGAGAATGTAAACACGAGCTAAAATGTCTGCCAGGAAATAGTTTGTCTCGGCGAGCATCGCGCTGCAACTTGGGCTCCCCGGGCCGGGGGGCCACGTCTGGCCCCCCTTTTTCACCCACGGCACTTGACCTTGGCCGAGGGCACATCCCCTTGGCTAAAGGGAGGAAGTTGTTCCCCTCCGTGCGTGTTTTGTTTTGTGTTTCTTGGGGGGGGTTTTCTTTTTTGTTGTCTCTCTCCCCCGCTCCCCACCCCGTGTTGAGAGAACTAAACGGTGCCGCGCGTTGGGGAAGGAGCGGATCTGGCTTGAGCCGAATTTTCCCCCTTTTCTCGTTCCATCGGGAATCACCTGCCGGCCCGGCATTGCCGGCAGCAAGCGCTCTGTTTCCCTCGGAGAAAGTCGTTTTGTCACTGAAACCCCTTTTATTTCAAGTCCTCCCCACCCCGCACGTTTTCGTGCTGCCTCGGGCAGTTTGCAGAGGGTCTTCTGATGGAAGAGCCGCGTTCACGGAGGGAGAGGGGCCGGGGGAGCAGGCGGGAGCCACCGGCACATCCAGGCCTTGCTGTGGTTTCACCCCGAAAGCCTCACGGGGCAATTCCTGCCGGGCGGCTGCTGGAAGCGGGATGCAAAGCAGGGCTGGGGAAACCCATCCCGGCCCCATCCCTGCGCAGGGACCCGCCACCCACCCCAGCCATGACAGGCACCCCATTGCCCCCCGTCACCCCAGCACGGAGGATCTGGAGCCACTCGGTTCTCCCCCTCCCCAACAACATTTTCATAGCACCGTGTGCTCCACGTGGTGTCCAAATACCTTTTACCTTTTCCCCAGATACTCCTATTTTGGGGAATTTTTTTTAGTGTTTCCCTCTTCCCCCCCCCTTCCCCAGCATCCTGATTCGTGCACTTTGAAGTGCCCCACACGCCTCAGGGCAGGGGTGAGATGAGGAGTTTTGTGCTTGCAGTTTCTATTTCTTTTTCAAGCATCAGGGAACAAAACTGTGAGTGCGGCTGTGGTTCGATGTGGGGAGGTTCGTCCCTGTCACCTCCACTCCGTGTGGGGCTCCCCAAACCCCCACAGATTCCAGGCTGTGGGGCCAGGACTCGCCAGAGCTCTTTGGGGTGTCAGTGACCGGCCCTCTGACAGCCGAGACCTCTCCTCAAAATGCGTTGGAGGAGGAAGGCAATAATTACATGGCAATTCTTATTTTCTTTTTTAATTAATATTTCAAATTAATCTGGCAAACATCACCCCAGAAGCTCAGAGCTGTGTCCAGCATCATTTCAGGGCTGGCTGTGGTGGTGGGTTTTTTTCAAAACAGAGCAAATTTAAGGTTTTTGGGGTTTGTTGGTTTGTTGTTGGGTTTTTTTTTCAACAAGTATCTTTTCAGATACTGCCAAACTTATAGGTTAATTTAAAAAGCAAAAGCTGGATTAGCACCACTTCAAGCTGAGCTCTGAAACGAGTTCTGTGGAGGAATATCCCCAGTTAACTAGGAACCTGTTCAGTGCCAGCCAGGCCATGACTGCATTTTTGGGGTGCCCCAGCTCCACAGGCTGATGGGAGCCAGCTGCTGCTTCCCTCAGGCTGGGGATGCACCCCAACTTCAGGGGTCTGGGCCCCCCAGCAAGGGTTTGGCAGCTGCTCCTTTGATCCCAGCGTCACTAAGGGTGGCCGGGATGGGGATGAGGAGGAACCTCTAAGAGGGATTTTGGTGTTGGCCTGTGCTGGGGAGCAGCAGGGGGCTGCTGAGCACCAGCCAGGGGCAAATCCTGGGTTAAGCCCCAGGAAGGGGGAGACCAAGCAGCTACTGCCCACCAGAAACATCTCAATCCTCCTTTGCAAAAGCAGCAGACACTGTCCAAGCCCCTTAACTCTGCTCCAAGTCCCCACAAGCATCTTGACGGGAGCTGTGGCTCCGGCAGGGCAACAGGGATTTGGGATGGATTTAATCCAGAGGGATGAAGTCTCCCTGTGCACGCACCCCCCCCATGTCCAGGCATCCCGTGCCAGTGCACCCCCTGCCCACAAGCCCCTTCCCTGTGTGTGCAGCCTCATGGGAATTTGCACACACACCCCTATCCTCCTTTTAGCACCTCCCCAGTTCTCAGTTCCGCGAGTTCTTTGCTGGTTTGGGGTCCCTGTGCCAGCCCCTGAGCACTCAGTGCAGGGCTGGGTCCTCCCTGCTGGATTTTTCCTCTGCTGGAAAAAGGGACAGATCCATCACTGTCCAGTTGCTAAATTTAGCTGGGTACCAAGAAGGCAGGGGCTGTACCAGGAACTGGGGGGGCCCTGCTTGCCTTTTGCTCTGTCTGCCATAACGGGGTGTGAAGGGGAAGGGGGTCAGGAAACTGGGTGAAAGGGGGTCCTGTGGGGCCAGTTAGGACCCCAGCACCCTCCCCACCTGGACCTTTTTGCATCAGCCCTGTCTGTGCTGCTCCCCAAACCTGCCTCATCCGTGGGCTTTGAGCATCCAGGATGGTCCAAAATGTCCTTCCCAGATTCTTTGGAGCCTCTCCCCGGGCAGCCCCCACACCTTTGGGGGAGCCACGCAGACCCTTGGGGGCTGCACCAGCCCTTGGGTCCGGGGGGTGCCCGGTGTGGGATACAGGCAGGATCCTCAGCGATGGGTCTGGCTGTTGTGGGCGGGTTGGGACCCTCAGAACCCCCCGTGACCCAGCTGACACCCCCGTTCTCCTGTGCCCCGCAGATGTGCACCCCGAGCAACACGCCGGCCACGCCGCCCAACTTCCCGGACGCGCTGGCCATGTTCTCCAAGCTGCGCACCTCGGAGAGCCTGCAGAGCAGCAACAGCCCCATCACCTCCATGGCCTGCTCCCCCCCGGGCAGCTTCAGCCCCTTCTGGGCCTCCTCGCCCCCCAGCCACCAGCCCGCCTGGCTGCCCCCGTCCTCGCCCACCACCCACGGCCTCCACCACCACCTGCAGCCCTCCTGGCCGCCCACCCCCCCGCCCGCTGCCCCCCCACAGAAAGCCGTGGCCACCATGGATGGTCAGAGATAAGGCTGGGGCTGGCGGAGGGCTGGGGGGATGGGGGGGGCTGGCCCGGGGCGTTGGGAGCAGGGGCTCGCCAAGAAACGCACTGGAATAATTTTCTAGGTTTTATTATTATTTTTAGGGGGGGAGCACACGCTGCCAGGGAGGGTGCTGACCCGTGAGAGCCTCTGGCTGCTCTCTACTCCCCTCTCCTTTTTTTAAAAAATATATAACTATAATATATAAATATATCTAATGTATATAAATCCAGAGAGAAGGAGCAGCAGCGTGGAGGCAGCTGCTGGGTGTCTGGGGGGTTTTCCCTATGGCTCTACCCCCACGCAGCATCTCTCCATCAGGGCAGGAGAGGGAAGGGGAGGACAGGAATAACAAAAACAAATGGATGGAGGTGGCTGTTGGCACCCCAGATCACGGCCACGTGGACATGGAGCCGCTGGACACCCTCCCCAGCTCTGGCTTCCCTGGGCACTTGTTGCAGTGCCCAGAGCAAATGCAGCTCTCTGGCTCCCGAAATTCAGCCCGGCTTCTTGCACAGACCCCCCCTGGACTTGCCCCCGACCCCGTCCTCCCTCCCTCAGCACCCCCAGGGCCTGGGGGTTTATCAAAGTGATGTCCCCCTGTCCCTGTGACCGCCCTACACGGCGCTTCCCCAGGCAGGGGGGAGCTGGGGGTTTTTTAGTTTTCAAATCAATGTTGCTTAAAAAAAACAAACAGAAAAACAAACAAAAAAAAAAAAAAAAGAAAAAAAGACCCAGCAAAAACAGGTTGAAGGTTTTTTATTAATTTAAAAATAATAAAAATTAAAAAAAAAAAATCACTTTTTTAACACCAGCTGTCCCTGCCTTTTCTCTCTGCTGGGAGGATGTCCCTGGCAGGGCACTGAGAATGGGGGTGACCCCCCCCTGTGGCACAGCATCACCAGTGGGGACTGGGTCCCCCAGGAGCTGCCCTGAGTCTGTGCTCTGCCTCCACAAGCCACCACTGCTGGTCCCAAACGGGGCATCAGAGGGAAGGGAAGACCCAGGGCCATGGGGGTGCTGTGCCAGCACAGCGAGGAGCCCCCATGTGCCAGGGGGTGCAGCCGACATCCCTTTCTGTCCCCTCACAAAATCCCACAGCTTGCAAAAGCCCCCCAGCAAGATGAGTCCCCCAGCCCCATCACCCACCCAGGGATGAGTCCCCCAGGCCTCAGCACTGTGGGGACACTTGGGGAGGGGATGATGCTCTCTGAGTGTCCCCCTCTGCAGAAGGGTCACCAGCCAGAGGACATGGGAGCTCACCACGCCCGCGGCCGCTGTGCTCACACAACAAACAGCTGAGGTAAAACCCCAAAAAAGGGAATACACCAGCTCTGGAAATGCCAGCAAAGACGACGAGGCTCAAGGCACAGTCCCAAGCTTCCTGCAGGGATGGGGAGGTGCCCAGGATGGCACAAACTCCAAGGAGAAAAGGCAGAAAAAATCCCCCATCTGGGGGTTACTTACTGCTCCAAAGATCGCCCAAGGAGGAATGTGGGGCTGGGGATGTGTTCAGGGGGTGCAGGGGCGTGGGGGTGTTTATAGGGTGCATCTGAGTCCTGGGGGCAGCAAATGGGGCAGAGGGATGATGAGCACCAAAGAGGTGACCCCAGCAGGGCCATGTCCTGCAAATGCAGTTGGTCCTAAAGGTGTTTATTTTTAAGCCCCTCAGCCCCAGCCAGGAGTGCAGGACGGTCCTTTGCTGGCTCTGCTCTGGTGCCCAGTGGTTGTCTCAGAGTGTTCCCAGTTATCCTACAGGAGGTGGCACTGGGGGGACCCCAGATCCTGCTGCGTCCACCTCAGCACCCCCAAAGCAGTTTTTGAGCACCTGGTTTTCCCCTGAAAAACCAAACCCACAGGGGAGAACATTCCAGGGGGATCCCCCTGGGAACTAAGGTGCCTGTGGAGTACAGCAGGGCAGACAGGGATGGAGCCTGTCCCTGTGGGGGGAAGGTTTGGGGACATCCACCGAGAGGGCAGGGTTTCCACAGGGCAGCCCCTGGGGGATGTCCCCCAGGAGCTCTGGGTCCCCCCCCAGGTGCCTCTGGGGTTCCCCTCAGGCTTTCTCACCCTCCCACTCACCTGAGAGGTGCTACCGGCTCTGCGTCCCCCCAGTATGTGTCACTGCCTGTGCAGAGGGGACATCCCCAGCCCTCCTGCACGCACAGCCACGTGTCCCCAGCTGTGACACTCCGCAGCCCCCCGTGCTGCTCCAGGGATCGGGCTTTCCCTGCCCGCTCCCCCTCCGCTCGTGACACCACTTATGTTCGGTCTCAGCACCCACCGGGGCTTGCTCCCATCCACGTGAGGGGTGGGTGGCACGGAGGGCTTGGGGCAAAGCAGCCCCAAGCCTCGGGGGTGGCACAAGGGAAAGGAGGGCACGCGTCCCTCTCCTGGGGCTGTGGTGTGTTGGTGGGAGGTGGGAAGTGGAGGGGTTTGTGCCTTCCTCTTTCAATGGCAGCGCTGCAAGAGGGACGGGGGGTGACGGGGGGGTTCTTCACCTGGAGATGAGGAAGGCAGCTCAGTGATACTCGTCCCGTGGGATAAGCGACAGCAAGCCAGCGGCTTGGGGTGGGATTTGCTTTTGGCATCAAACTGAGTTGTGCTGCTGTCCTTCCCACTGAGGTCCCCATTTCCCCCTTCTCCAGCAGCAAATGAGCTCCTCCTCCTCCTGCTGCTGTCCCAGACCTCCTTTGGGGCCACGGGCTGCCCTGGCAGGGCACAGGTGGGGCTCGTGAGGACCGGGGGGTGCACGACACCGGGGGGCTGCCACTGACCCTGCGAGGGGGTTGGACAGGGGCTGCTTGCGGGACCAGGGACGCTGCCGGCCCCTCCTTGTGCATGAAGGGAAGATCCCGCTCCAGGGCCCCTCCACTCAGGAAGCGCAGGTGCTCGGCTGCTCGTCACCCTTTATTTCTGCAGGCTGGAGTCGCTTGCTCAGTCCATCCCCACAGGAGTCCGGCCCCGGTACACGAGTCCGTCCCTGCCCACCAGGTCGAACGTGCCGGGCTGGGAAGAAGGGGATGGGCTGGCTGCCACACCGGGCTGCATTCAGCATCCCCAAGCCAGCGTCTCCCCCCAGCTCCTCCTGGAGAAACTGAGGCACAGATGTCTCCCCAGATGCTCAGCATCACCCTACCAGCCTCGTTGTCCCCTGCGTGTATCCCCACCTTCCCCATCCCTACCTTGTTGGGGTTTGGGAGGAGGGGCTCCATGGGCTGCACTGGGCAGGTGCTGGTGTGCTTGCCCCCACAGTACCTCGGTGATCTGCGGGAATACCTCTCGGCTGCCTGCTCCCTGTGGGACAGGGCACAGGGATGCTCAGGGCCCCGCGCCGTGGCACCCTGTGCTTCACCCTGCTGTGCCAGGGAGGGGTTCAGCGGGTGCCCCCCTCCTCCAGCTGCTGCAGGAGACCCCTGCCCACCCAGCCCTGCAGGATCTGCCCTTTTCCCACAGCCCCAAGAGCTGCCCATGGCTGTGACAGGTCCTGGTGCCCTTTGCAGGGGACACCAGGAGGCAGGAGCAGGGCTGTCCCAGCTCCAGGGCTTGATTTTGGGAACTCCTTTCACAGGAGGCACCAAGCCCCCACCAAGCCTGAGCTCAGGCTGGCACAACTCATCACATGTGGCTTCAGCACCATTGAGACAGAGACCTGGGCTACACAGGAGAGCACGGGGGGCTGTAAAACCCCTCTGACCTGGGGCAAGCCCAGCTGACCCTCTGCAGCTCCTCTCTGCCCAGGCACCTCCAGTACCCTCCATCCCCACCCAGGGAAGAGCTCTCCTTGCCAGGACAGGGCTCCCCTACGCCCCAGGGGCCAGGGATGGGTCCCCATGTCCCTACCTGTGGTCCTGTACTTGGTAGTGCTTGAGAGCATGGGGCAGGCGCCCAGAGAGGCCGGGGGATGGCGGTGGCGTGGACGAGATGATCTCAGAGTGTCTGGGGAGGGTGACAGGGGCCACAGGTGGGTGACAGGGGCCAGACCAGCCACCCCTGACACTGCAGGGCACTGCCAGGACCCACCTGCCCCTGTCCCACCCCTCATGCACCGCTGCTGGTGCCACTCACCGGCCAGGCAACTGCGCAACCTGGTCACAAGGTGAGTACTCGGAAGAGGGCACCTTTAGGAGCATCCTAAAACAGGGAGGAAAGGCCTGGGCAAGCTCCTGGGGGACACAGCCCTGCCTGTGCAGGCAGAGCCAAGTGCTGGGCACGGCACTGCAGGGAGTTCCAGCATTTTCAGGGGAATCGTGGGGTGCTGAGCCTGGATTCTCCACCACCAACACAGCACAGTCCAACCCACCGGCTGGTTACAAAATAAAGGGGGTGCGATGGGGGAAATGGGCTATTTGGGGAGTCTCACCTGGGACAAAGCTCCAGCTCATATTAGACAATGGTGAATCTGCAGAGGGAACCTCCCAAAACCCACTGCTTTGGGAATTTCTCCCAGGGGCAACCCAGTCCCATGGGAACTAGGGCTGGTGGCAAGGTCAAAGCAGGGGGTTCCTGTACCCCTTGCTGGGGTGGGATGCTCCCAGCCTGGGACACGCTCACCTCGGTCCCACTGGCGACTCTGTTTGTGGCTGCCCAGGACACACAGGGATGGGAGGCGGAGGGCACAGGCTCCCACAGCTGCATCCCAACCAGCCCTCACACCCCTGTCCGTGCTCGGTCAGCACCCAGGACCCTCCCGCGTCCTGCCAGGAGGGCAGCTCACAACCCAGCTCTGGTGCTGCGTGTCCCAGCCCTGCCAGGGGACAAGGCACTGTCCCCCACACTTGTCACTAAAGCCTTTGCACCTACAGTCCAGCTTCGGCTGGGAATGGCTCCATCCTGGAGCTGCCTCGTCCTTGCGCCTCCTTGGATGTCGGAAGCCTACTGCCAGTAGGAGGAAATCATCATCAGCATCCCCACGGTTCCATCACTGGATAAATGATCCAATGCCAGGGCACCACGTGGGCCCAGCCAGAGGGAACAGGGCCAGTGCTGTCCCAAAGCCACTGCTGTCCCTATGGCACTCACCTGCTAGTCCCAGCCACACTTTCAGCTGGGATCCAGAGGGGCTGGGATCCTGGGTGGCCTCGTACTGACTGCACCTGCTGGACTGGGAGGTGGGTGCCAGGGGCTCTTGGATACATTCCCGAGGCAGTGAAATCACTATCCGAACTCTTTTTCTGAACGTGGGGAGGAGCCTGAGCAAGCAGAGCAGTGTTTCAGACCCAGCTCTTGCCCCCAAACTTCCATCCCTTTCCCTCAGGGAAGCCCCCTGTGCCACTGTGAGCTCGGTCTTAAACCAGACCTCGGTCTAAGGGCAGCAAGATGGGGGTGCAGACCCCAAAGGAGGAGGCATCTTGGGGGAAGCACCCAGGAGGCTGGAAAGAGCCTCTACCTTGGAGATGCTCATCTTGATCTCTTCATCCTTGATCTCTCCCATATCGGTCATCTCAGGGGGAACATCCATGGGGCTGGGAAGAGCCTCTACCTTAGAGATACTCATCTTGATCTCTTCATCCTTGATCTCTCCCACATTGGTCATCTCAGGGGGAACATCCAGGTGGCTGGGAAGAGCCTCTGCCTTGGAGATACTTATCTTGATCTCTTCATCCTTGATCTCTCCCACATTGGTTATCTCAGGGGGACCATCCAGGTGGCTGGGAAGAGCCTCTGCCTTGGAGATGCTTGTCTTGATCTCTTCATCTTTGATCTCTCTCACATTGGTTATCTCAGGGGGACCATCCAGGTGGCTAGGAAGAGCCTCTGCCTTGGAGATTCTTGTCTTGATCTCTTTGTCCTTGATCTGTCCCATGTCATCCTGTCCCATGTCATTCCGTCCTGTGTCTCTCCATCGCACATTTCGTCCCATGTCCTTCTGTCCCACATTCCATCCCATGTCATTCCTTCCCATGTCCTTCTGTCTCACATTCCATCCCATGTCATTCCTTCCCATATCCTTCTGTCCCACATTCCATCCCATGTCATTCCGTCCCATGTTCCATCCCATGCCCTTCTGTCCCATGTCACTCTGTCCCACGTTCCATCCTATGCCCTTCTGTCCCATGTCACTCCGTCCCATATTCCATCCCATGTCATTCCGTCCTGCGTCATTCCGTCCCAAATTCCATCCCCTGCCCTTCTGTCCCATGTCACTCCGTCCCATGTTCCATCCCATGTCATTCCATCCCACGTTCTGTCCTATGTCATTTGCCCTGAAGGAGACTGAGTGGCTGCTCGCATTCGCCTCCAGCAAATCCTTCCCTCTGCCCTGTGTCCTGGCCTTGGGGGGCAGAGGGCTGACGGGCCGGGTGTCCCCATGCCTTGGTAGGGGTGTCCTGGGCCTCTTCACGAGGGTAACTGGAAGAAGAGACCAGAGGGAGCTCTGCAGGGTCAGGGGAGCCTGGGAGAACATGGCTGGGGCAAAACCCAGCAGTCTGCAGGCCCCCTGCCCGGCCCGCTGTGCCCTCACACCCTCTGGGTCCCTCCCCAGCTGTGCCCAGAGGTACTTTCGTTGCCGATGACAATCAGCCCTTGGTCGTTCCACGGGCGTGTGTGCCTGGGGCCAGCATCCTGCTGCCAGCCCGGGGAGCCTTGCTCGCCCTGGCCCATCATGTCCTTCATGGTAGACTGGGAAAGAGAGGATGGGCTGCATTCAGGATCGCCAAGCCAGCCTCCCAACCCAGCTCTTCCTGGGGAAACTGAGGCACAGATCTTCACTGGATGCTCAGCATCACCCTCCCAGCCTCGGCTCCCTCTCAGCATCTCCTCTTGAGGCTGAACAGCCCCAGCTCCCTCAGCCTTTCCCCAGGACAGAGACGCTCCAGTCCCCAGCTCATCTTTGTGGCCCTCCACGGGACCCTCCCCAAGAGCTCCGTGTCTCTCTTACCCCGAGAAGCCCAGCCCTGGACACTGCTCCGGAGGAGGCCTCGCCAGGGCTGAGCAGAGGGGCAGCACCACTCCCTGCCCTGCTGGAAATGCTCTTCCTAACGCACCCTGGGGCACCAGTGCCCTTCTCGTCCCCTCGGGCACAGTGCTGGTCATGGACAGCTCGTTGTCCACCAGGACCCCCAGCTCCTTCCCCACAGAGCTCTTCCAGCCGGTCAGTCCCAGCCTGTGCTGGTGCCTGGGGTTGTTCCTCCTCAGGTGAAGGACCCTGCACTTGCCTTTGTTGAACTTCAAAATGTTCCTCCCCTGCCTGTTTAGCCCTTTGGGCAGCTCCGTGCCCACAGTTTTAGCAGCCAGCCCAGGGGATCAGCAAACACCTGACTGATGCCATCTAATACAACAGCAAGGCATTCTTTCCTCCAGCAATGGGATTCAGATCCCAGACCTGCCCCACAACATCTCTCTGCTGTCCCCCAATCCCAGCCACTGCTCCAGAGAGACCTGAAGGGCAGGGAGCCATGGTCCTGACTGATGCTGAGCCAGGAAGGGCTGTGGTGGGATGTCAGTGCAGCCTGGCCCCAGGGAGGTACCAGCTCCTGCTGTTTCTCCCACCACCTTGGACATGGCCCTTTTCTGAGCAGAAAACAAGCTGGGACCACATGTTAGGCCAGCTGAGGAGCTGCCCTGGCTTAGCGTATGCCAGGTCCTGCTCCCAGTGGGATGCACAGGGAAGAGGAGTCCTGAGCAAGCTCAGCAGAGGCACTGGGGTGCACAGTGGCTGGAGGTGCAGGGAGCTGCCATCCCGCTCCATTGGCAGACTTTGACCTCCTCCTCCTCCTCCTCCTCCTCCTCCTTCTTCTCCTGGTTTCCTGCCCACCAGGAAGTCCTCCAGCACGTCCCAGCACACCATGTTTCTCACCTCCCCTGGGGCTAGGGAGAGCATCAGCCTCTTTTCCAGCCTTTTTTTTGGGAAGGAAGGCATCAGAGCCATCCGTGTAACTGGGGGCAGGATGGGATCCAGAGGAGTGTTGACCCCCCCCAGCACTTCTGAGGACAACACCCTGATGTGGGAGGACCCTGCCCTGGAGCAGGCCCTGGATGTGCTCAAGGACGTACCATGACAGTGTCCAACAGCTGGTTACGGAGGTCATCCACCATATTCTGGAAGTTTTCCTGGAGTAGGGCGAGGACAGCGACAGAAGTCAGAATACAGGAGTAGGATTTAAAAGGAACATCTGCAAATTAACTCGGCCACAAGACAGAGGGGTCCTGGACAGGGCTATGCCAAGTGGCTGTGGCTGTATTGCACAGGTGGACCTTTGTCTCCCCCCCTTCCCAGGACCCAGGTTACTTTTTTGATGGCTGTTTAGTTCACAAATGCCTCAGCAGCCCTGGCTGAGGCAGGCAGTGACCTCCACCACCGGCCTGACCTGCAGGCAGTGGAGCCCTTCTGCCCTCCCCAGAGCACTGCTGGGAGGAGAGTGGGGGGCTCCAGGTGGGTTGGGATGAGCACCCACATTCCGCTCGTGGGACACCCTTCCCACTCGTCCCTCCTGGTGCCCTTCACACTGGGAGCCTCCAAGGGCTGCAGGGCAGGGGCAGCAGGGCAGCACAGTTAGGGGCAGCTCCCAGTGGTGGCTCACCATGCCAGAAGTCTCCTGCATCTTCTTCATGTCCTCTGCCATGTGGGACTGCTCCACCTTCATCTCATTGACCTCCTCACGGAGCTCCTGGCAAAGAGCCCGGACCTAGGAGAGGGGGATGGTGGGGTGAGCCCCAGGGCAGGGTCCCTGGGGCCCAGGTCCTTTGCACCACCATGGTCTGCACAGAGCTGGGGGCAGTGCATGGCCTGGCCGGGCCAGTGCTTGGCCTTCAGCACATCCTCAGCAGCAGCGCCCCAGAAGCACGAGGGGGTGCAGACCCCAGAGGAGGGGGTGGCTTAGGGGGAGCATCCAGGGCTGGGAAGAGCCTCCACCTCCGCGATTTCTTTTTCATTGGCTTCCACTTTCTGCTTTAACTCCTCAAGGAGAGAGAAATGGCCTCCCTCGGCCCCCTCCAGTGGTTCCCCACTCTCCTGGACAGGCAGATCCCGCAGGCCCAGGTGCAAAAGCATCCCATTCAGCAGGTTGTGCAGTTGCTCGAAGTCGATGGCTCCAGTCCTTGATGACCCGAGGGCGGCATCCAGCATCTGGCCCAGGGTGAGCGTTGCCATTGCTGCTGACCTGTCCAAAAGCACAGAACTGCCACGAACAGGAGCCTCTTGAGCTGTTGCTCCGGAGAGGAGCAGGTAGGATAGGAGGTGGCAGGAGGTGGCGGGAGGTGGCGGGAGGGGGCGGGAGGTGGTAGAAGGAGGTAGAGAAAGAGGTGCACAGCCAGCAGGCTTCTTCCTCTTCGGTCTCCTCCTTGTTCTGGAGCCCGTGCCACTCGTGTCCCTCTTTACAATGTCCCCCTGCCCTGGCAAAGAGTGCCCATTGTTACACAGCAATGGCTCAGCCCTATGTGGAATGTCCCCATTGTCCCTTGCTGCTGGTGATGTCCTGGTTCCAGCAACCAACAGGACCTGCGGGGACCATGTGCCACAGAACCTCCAGCCTTTACTGCTTCCAGCCTCAAAATTACTCCAAGGATGGTTCACACTGGGCAGGTGGTGCCCCAGGAGCCGCTCGCAGGGTGAGTTGAGCCTGCCCAGGAGGGCTGTGCGCTGTGGAGAGGTGATCCATGCTCTCACACAGCCTGGAGCATTCCAGAACACTCCAGAGGGAGACCAGCCCCAGAGAGGAAGCACCTCCAGTCATTCCTTTTTACGGTCTCAAAAGCACGAGAGTTTCCCTTCTCCCTAGATGTGGGAATGGTGGAGAGTTGCTGCTGACTGCATCAATACACAGATTTTCAGCACCTCACTCCAAAGCAGAGAGCCATACAAGCAGGGAAAAGCAGATAAACAGAAGCCTCCAGACAAGCCTAGGAAGTAAAGGACTCAAACACTGGGAAAAATCTTTGAACCAGGGTGATCCATCAGACAAATCCTTACAAAAATCATCAACTAGCAATTCCCTTTTAAACCTGCAGGTCTGACCACCAGGCAGTGGGATCACTGACATCTCCCTGCTCTGGGAAGGCTCAGGAGCTACGAGCACAGGTGGGCTGGGTGAGCTCCTGGGGGGATCCTGGCTCCTGGGCCAGGCATGGCACTGCAGGGAGTTCTGGCATTTTCAGGGGAATGGTGGGATGCTGAGCCTGGTTCCTCCACCACCAACACGGCACAGTCCAACCCACTGGCTGGCTACAAAATAAAGGAGGTGCCATGGGGGAGATGGGCTAGTTGTGGTTTCCCACCTGGGAAAAAGCTCCAGCTCATATTAGACAATGGTGAATCTGCAGAGGGAACCTCCCAAAACCCACTGATGTGGGAACTCCTACAGGGGCATCCCCACCAGCCCAGTCCTGTGGGAACTGGGGCTGGTGGCAAGGCCAAAAGGGGGCTGCGTGCTATGGCTGTGGGAGCTGGGGGGTCTCCATGGAGTGAGCAGCTTTTGCCTTTGGATTCTCAGGGGGTGCTTGAGTTTGGCTCCAGGAGCCAGGGTCTTGAAGACAGGGGCTGAGGACAGGCTGAGGACAGGCCGAGGGGCCCTGGGTCTGCCCTTCTGCCCATCAACCTGTTCCCCTTTGCCTCCTCTTCCCAGGAGGGCAGCAGGGGCCAGGCTGCCCCTGCCAAGCCACCCACTTTGGACACGGGTACCCCACATTGGGCAAGCCCAGAGCTGGGGCTGAAGACTTTGGGAACATAGTCTGTGCCCAAGAGCAGCAAGGGGACTCCAGGGACACAGCCTGGCTCCCTGGGGAGGAGAGAAGGGACACAGAGAGGACCAGTGACCCTTGACAAGTGGGCAGGTGCTCTCTGGGGTGAGATGAAGACCTTGCATGGCAGTTCCATCACCTCATGCTGTATTTAAGGGACATACTGAATGGCTTCCCTTTTGGAAATAGAACCAGTGGGAAGTGTCCTGGATTGCAGTGTATTCTATCGCCATCTTCAGGAGCTGTTGAAACCAGGTGGGGCTGTGTCCCTTGCCTCCTCTCTCTGGACTATCTTCTGTTCATGGGCCAGCTGTCAAACCAGGCGGGGCAGGGTTCCTTATCTCTCCCATGACCCATCCTCCCTCTGGGGGGATATCTCCTGTTAATGGGCCATCTAGTCTCACCACATGACTGATAAAATTACATCCTCCCATTATGAGATGCTCTGCCCAGAGGGAGGAACCAAGCATCCCATCCTGGATATAAGCTAAGATTTCCAACACCAGAGGCAGCCCTTACCTACTGGATTCCCAGAGGACAAGAGCTACCACTGGACCTTCAGGTGAAGACCAGACCTTTTCTACAGGATCACTGCTTCAACAGAACCATCACTCTGGAGGACTGCAGCCACCATTTTATCGGACTGCTACCAACACCCTGTCTGACAGGGTGTCAGGTTGTATCCTGACTCTGTCCGTGGTTTCTTTTTGTACTATTGCATCTATTTTAGTTTTTCCTATTAAATTGTACCTCTGACTTGGAGTTTCTCACTGGTTATGTTTTCAAACGAGCACAGGAAGTTAATGGAATGCCAGTGTGGCAAAGGGATGAATGTGAGAGACTGAAAACCTAAAAGAGTTAATGTAAACCTGAAAGAGCTAATGCTCAAAGTCTAGGCAGAAGAGAAAAGGAACATTACCACAGTAATGAGAGAAGGTTCAGTTGAAAAAGGGGGTCTTTTGGAGGCAGGATAGCACTTTTCTGGGGCCAGCTTTGTATCTTGGGAAACTATCTTAGTGAACAAGTTTGAGACAGCATTGCACTTGCATCTGATGGGGGAGAGAAACTGAAACCATGAGAACCCCCAGCCCTGTGCTGAAAAGTTCAAGAATAACAAAATGCGGCTGTGTGAGGACCAGGCTCTAAATTCCACAATGGACAGAGGCTGGGGGGCACCCACCATCCCAAGGGACCGGACCAGGGATGATGCTGGAACCCAGGCTGGTGACACAAGTTCTTCCTCTACCTCTACTTTCCTTCCTTTCCTCCTTCCTTTCTCCCTCTCCTTAAAAGTTTAAGCTGTGGTTGCCATGGGCTGTTAAAAACTCGCTGCTTCCAGGTGTAGTTCGGGGAAATTTAACCCACGAGCTGTTCATTGGGGTAGTTGTTTAATCCAGGGGCTGTTCATCAGGGAAGTTTGATTTGTGGGCTGTTCAAAAAAGTTGCCACACGTTGTTCAGAGAATTTTAACCTGCGGGCTGTTGAAATAATCTGCGGGCTGTTCCTCGGGGAAGTTTAATGTACAGGTTGTCCAGGGAAATTTAATCTGTGGGCTGTTCAGAAATCTTTAAATCATTGCCACCACAGTCTGTGCAACCTATCACAAGGTTTAAATCCTTGCTGCTGAAAAACTCCAACTTTCTAATTAATTGTTTGGTGCTGCTTCGCCTTAATACAGCCCCAGGGTATCCTGAAGGTCCAGGACCACCCTCTCAGGACAGGCACCTGCCCTCCTGGCACAGATCAGGGGGCCCTGAGTGCTGACCAAGCACGGACAGGGGTGTGAGGGCTCGCTGGGATGCAGCTGTGGGAGCCTGTGCCCTCCACCTGCCATCCCCGTGTGTCCTGGGCAGCCATGCGCAGCTGCTGCTTGAGAGAGGCTCCATCCTGGAGCTGCCCCCTCCTCGTGCCTCCCTGAATGACAGAAACCTGCTGTCTTTGGGAGGACATCACCAGCATCCCCACAGTTCCATCACTGGCTAAATGGGTCTGATGTCAGGGCATCGCACGGCCCCTGGCTATGGCAGCCGGAGGGAACAGGGCCAGAGCTGTCCCCAAAGCCATCGCTGTCCTCCTGGCACTCACCTGTGAGTCCCAGCCACACTGCTGGCCAGAGGGTCCCTGCTGCTGGGTGGCCTCGTGCTGGCTGCACCCACGGGATGGAGGTGTGGGTGCTGGGGGATCCTGGATGAACACGCCAGGGTGCAGGACCCTGCACTTGCCTTTGTTGAATTTCAAAACCCCAGCCAAGGGTTTCGGGTGCCCATGTGCACCAAGGAAGGGCTGTGGTGGGATGTCAGTGCAGCCTGGCCCCAGGGAGGTACCAGCTCCTGCTGTTTCTCCCACCACCTTGGACATGGCCCTTTTCTGAGCAGAAAACAGAGCACACTGGAGCTGCCCTGGCTCAGCCCATGCCAGGTTCTGCCTCCTCGTGGGACGTGCAGGAAACGGGAGCAGAGACCTTGGGGCACGTAGTGGCTGGAGGTACTGGGAGCTGCAGCTCCACTGGCAGACCTCAGCCTCCTCTTCCTCCTTCTGCTTTGCTGCGCACCAGGAAATCCTGCAGCACGTCCCAGCACGCCACGTTGCCACCTCCTCTGGGGCTGGAGAGAGGCTGGCAGGAGAGTGGCGGGCTCTGGGTGGGCTGGCATGAGCGCCCACATTCCACTCTTGGAACACCCTTCCCACTCTTTCCTCCTGGTGCCCTTCAGGGAGGAAAGGGGCAGCAGAGCAGCAGTGAGGGGCAGCTCCTGGGGGCACCAGTAGCAGCTCACCAAGTCAAGGGGCTCCTGGATGGTTCAGATGTTCTCTGCCATGTGCTCTGCCTTCAAGTCGTTGGTTTCCTAGCAGAGGTCCTGGCACAGAGCCCTGACCTCGGAGAGGGGGATGGCAGGGTGAACCCCAGGGCAGGGTCCCTAGGGACCAGGTCCCTTGCCCTCACCATGGTCTGCACAGAGCCAGAGGCAGCGTGGGGCCCAGCCAGGCTGGCACAGGGCACTGCGGGCAGAGCCTGACCTTCAGCACATCCTCAGCAGCCAAGAAGGGGCAGCAGCTCCCCAGAAGCACAAGGGATGCAGACCCTCGGAGGGGATGGCTCAGGGGGAGCACCCAGAGGAGCTGGGAAGAGCCTCTGATGTCTCTTTCACTGGCTTCCACTTTCTTCCTTATCTTCTCCATGTCTGATGGGGTGGGAACCACAGGGGCCTCTCAATTCCTTGCAGTGGTTCCCTGCTCTCCTGGGCAGGCAGATCCCACAGGCCCAGGTGTCCAAGCATCGTACCTGGGAGGTGGTGGCAGGAGACAGAGCAAGATGGGCACAGCCAGCAGGCTCCTTCCTCCTTGCTCTCCTCCTCATTCTGGAGCCTGCACGTCTCCCTGTCTACAGCTGCATCCAAGCTCAGTGCTGGAGACAATTTACTGCAGCAGAAACTGCAAGGGAAAGCTATGAAAGTATCCTGACCACTGAAATTTAAAAGGTAATCAGGGGTAATGCAAACAAATTTTAATGAGAATTTCAACCTTGGTGGCATCTAGTTCACTTCTGACCCGACCAACAGTAAAGCTTCTGCTTTAACAACACACAATGCTTTGGTAAACCCCATATACCCAACGACTGCACTGGGGTTAAATCACCATGGAATTATATCCAATACAACACAGAGCACAGGCCCAACGAAATGGGAACAAATGGCAAGCTGTCAATGTTGATGGGTGTGTTGTACAGGAACAACAGGGATTTATTTGTGAAAGTAACACCACTAATGCCCAAGACATTTGTCTTGGCACTGAACAAAATGTACGTCATTTTGAAATACGTCCTGCTGAAATCCTTGAGACTGTGCTTATATACGCTGGGAAGAGCTGAGAACTGTTTGGGATCCCATACAGACCACACCACTACAGACATAAGCCATCACTCAAACATTTGGGTTTGCGGTTTTCTCCAAAATTAGAGGATGCGACTTCAACTATTCAGTTCTCTCACAACCCATGAATTGCTACAATCTACCTACAAATCCCAGCAAGATTTCCTGCTCACCCCCACTGGACTGAGCCTTGCACTGGTGGAAAAATTACTGCAGCATGATGAGCTACGCTGACTGCTGGAAGGTGTCTGAAGCAATGGACACAGAGCTCTAATCACTGTTCACCACAATACAGAAGAGATACACCATGTCTTGGCAAGAGTGATGAGAAATGGAGAGCATCACTGGTGGGATTGTGTTTGGGTGGTCACCCATTGCAACAGGAATTCCAGATCTAACACTGCGTCCTGTTGTAATTTTGCTGATTTCTGTCATTTTATGCTTAATGTACTGTAGCGTTCCATATGTTGGAGTGTTTATATTTGCTAGACAGGTAGCACTGTCCCACAGATGTCCTTGCATACATAATATTGTTCCATCACATTCAACAGTCTTAAAAATCACAGTATTTAGGTAACCTGACCAAAACTTTCTCTCGATTTATAATTTGAATGTAATAAATCCCTGTTTATAGGCACAGAGGCAAGAGGTGACCACATGGCCACTCTGTAGAGCAAGAGAAGCTGTCTTTAGTCACGGGGTGGATTCTGGTGGTGCATCCCCCCTGCTCCTGAGCTGCACTGTGATCTGACAAATGCTTGTTAGGCCTTGGCCCTGAGAACAGCACCTGGGCTGAGCAACTCTCAGTCTTATCAGAAACACTGTCTGCTCACAGGAACTTGTGCTAACAAGCTCCTGTTTTTTAACAAACAGCCTCAGGAAATTATTTTTCTTGCCTGAATAACAACCCAAGCGGAACAACATTTTTGTTATTGAACTTTCAAAGAAAGCTGCTGACCTGAATTGTGGCCAGGATGGAAAGGAATTAGGACCGTTCCTCGAGGCTCAGCCCTTTGCCCGTTGAGAAGATGCAAGGACATCTGATGTGAGTGTTTCCAGGAGCTCGAGGGGAATTTTTCAGAGGAACCTGGTACAGGCTCCTTCAGGTCTGTGTGCAAGTGGGAATGCACTAGAGCAAATGTACTATGGACGTTGCTCTCCCAGATTCTTAAGTAGTTTAGATTTTTAAGTAAATGCAATATGAAATTGTTAAATTGTTTAACTTCAGCATAATCAATAGCTTAACAGCTTATGCTGTTCAGTGCTGTTAAACCTTTAGGCCTAAACTGTTGGTCAAGTCTGGGGCTCAGTTTTGCAAGGGGGTCTACTCTGAACCTCGTGACTCATCTCATGATTCCTTTTTATCCTTGCCCTCTCCTACCCTTCCCCCACCCCCAGCCTCAATGTAGATAATTTTTTGATTGATTTTGGATTTAGATTGATTGATTTTAGATTTCAGTTTCCTTTAACCTCCTAGTAAGTAGTGGAGTGAACCTTGCCAACAGCTTTGTGGAACTTTCACTTCTACACTAAACCTGCTTTTGCCGATACCTTGGCTGGTGATTCTTTAAGCAACCATAAAACATTCACTCAGGACAATGGCCCAGGGCACACAGGCACAGCCCTCTGCTCAGTGGTGCCGTGATTCCATGGTTTCTACCCAAACACAGCCCAGCAAAAGCACGTCTGAATGCAGCAACAACTCTCAAGGAGCCCCAGCCTTGCTCCTGGCAGGTCTGACAAGCACTTTGAAGGGGAGAGAACAGTATTTTTGCTCACACTTTTAACACTGGCTTCCAAGATGAAGAACATTGTCCAGTACTGGCTTAGAAGAAAGGGGTCACAGACATCTGCAAGGACTCCACAGCTCCAGTTGATCCGTTCAATACTTGCAGTACAGCATCCTGTTATCCCTCCAGGCTGAGGAGCCAGGCTGTGGTCACAGAGCACAGCTGACATTTGTTTGTGGTACTTTAAAAATGCAGGAAAACCCATCAACAGCTTTGAGACCTCGTCCAGTCCTGCACATCCCTCACGGAATTTGGTGTGGAGGTTTAATCCATGCCAGATAATGATGGTGGTCCAATCACTCTGTGCCAAGGTCCGTTTGTTTGCCTGGTGTTCAAGGCTTGTCCCGCTCAGTCACTGCTGGCCCCTTGGCACATTTTAGATGTTGGAGTGGAAGATGAGGTTGTAGAATAAGGATAACCAAAATTAAACAACTAAACAATTCCTGTGCTGTTGAAGCAACTGCTTCCAGCAGCTTTTATTTGTTCCTCCTATTAGCAGACTAGTGGTGTAGGTTTTTCTGGAGTGTGTGTCTCTAATCAAGGGGAAAGATCAGTTTGGGAGTTTATCCTTATATCACCCTGGAGACCAAGCCCTCCACATGCACCTCGTGCTGCTTTCTCAAGTGTCCCCTCCGCCTAAAAATTAGTATCACTTAAGAAGGGAGTGATCAGCAAGTCCTACTTCCCTGTGGAAGAAGGCTGCAAGCTGCCAAGTGAGCCTTGTTACAGCAACAGCCCTACTGAATAGACACAGCAGCTCTTCAGAGGGCACAGGATTCACAGGAACCACCAAAGCTGAAAAATCTTACACTTTTTATTGCAGTTTCAGTGTTAGTGTTTTGGAGAGCACAGCTGCATTAGAAGCAGATATTGTTCCAACTTCCCTTCCCCACGAGCCTCTGCCACAAACTCATCAGCCCCAGGCAACTCCAAAAATCGCGCCTGGTTTTGCAGTGCAGACAAGTGTTCCAGTGAGGACCAAGACCCTCATGTGACTCGTCATTGAAGAGCAATAATGATCCAAAGCTCACAAAATGAAAAGGCCAACACATTAACTAGCATTCCCTGCTCTGCTGGGTCACACACGTGAGCCTGTTCCCAGCTCCCTGACCCAGGGATGGGAGCAGCCCTGCCAATGGGTTGCCCCAAGCTGTCCTTTCGAGATGTTCCGCTAACTCAGTTTTGATGAAAGTCTCTGCTCTGCTGTGCAGGAGAGGAGAGGCCACTGAGCTGGCATGGAGCTGCTGCTGGCCCAGCTCTGCCAGCAGCACAGCCTGAACGTTCCCTTCTGTGCTCTGGGGCGAGACACAGGCAGAAACAACCCCAAAGGCTGCTCTCACTGCCCACCCAGCAATGAGCAGTCTCTGTTCCCTTCTCACAAGCTGACAGCTACTTCTCTTTAGCTTTCCTTTCTGCCCCTACAGGGCAAGAGATAACACACTAAAAAAAAAAAAAAAAAATCATTAGAGGAACTTAAAAATCCAACACCACCTCATTTCTCCATCTCTCCTAATTAAGGTGTAATCCTCCCCACTGCCAGTGGCCCCTTCTATTCACTTGTAAAGTGCTGCTCAGGTTGATTTTTTTCTATTAGATCTCATGGCTCAAGACCCTGAAAACCTCAAGGCTCCTACAAAAATAAACAGTTGTGTTATGCCTATGTTTTATGGTATTGCCTTTCCATGCAGATTTCCTTCTCTTGTGGAATCCAGGAGGGGGGCAGGCTCAGGTCTAGTCATCGACAGTGATGTTGCGGAAGAGATAAGCCATGGACTCGCCGTTGTGGATTCGCCGGATGGCTTCCGACAGGATCAAACTGATATCCACAGTCTTTATCTTGGGGCACTGCAGCTTCTGCACCTCGTGAGGAACAGTGTTGGTCACTACCACCTATGGAGGGCCACAAAGAAAAGGAAGTTGTGCTGCTGGAACATTCACCTTCCCTGAGCAGCCACCCTGCATTGACTCCAGGAGGGGTGTGTACTGCTGTTTCACAGTTCAGGGGGAGAAATCCTTGCGTATTAGGAAAAAAGATTAATTGGTCTCCCCTCTGTGACAGTCTGTTGAGGGGACCAGTATAACCAGCACTCTCCAACAGGCTGATGGGTCCCTTCAGATCACAGGATCTACTACTAAGGTTTGAAATCCTGTCCTCTTCATGTACCAGCAGCCCCTGACCAGCTGGGGGAGAGGGGCTGCACAGCGAGATGGCAGCCACACACCCTCAGCTGCAGCAAGGGAAGCATCCAGGCAGGGATGACTAATATTTGCATTAGGGAGAAAACACACTCAGGGAAGCAGATCTGATCTAAGCAAGTATCAGTCACACATAATTTTTTTTTTTTTTTTGTTCCAGTGAAGAACCAGCCAACTGAAAGCACCTGATTAAATGAGTAATTCCAGACATGAGCTACGTGCCATGGTAAGGACATTGATTTGTGAGGTTTGGTGCCAGCCCCTGCTCTGCAGTCCAGAGAGCAGACTCACCTCATCAATGGAGGACTCCTCTATGAGACGGGGGGCATCTGCTGACAGGAGCCCATGAGTAGCCATCACAAAAATCTTGTAGGCTCCACGCTCTTTCAGGATCTCTGCAGCAGCTACAAAGCTTTCCACGTCATCGATGATGTCATCCTGAGCAGAAACAGAAATAACATCAAAACCAGAAGTTTACAGAACCTGCAGGGCAGGAGTGGATCTGCAGGGTACTGCACCTTTGGCCACGCACACAGATGAAAAATAGAATCCCTGTCTACCTCAGCTGCTGATGAGGACAGCCACATGCATGACTAATCTGTGAATGCTATTTCTCTGGTTTAATGACCCTTTTGCTAGTGTGGAGAACAAATGTTGTGTCTTGGAAACAAATTAGTCCCTGCACATGCACTCGCAGTTTATCATCAGCAAGGCGTATTTTTTCATGGGGCAGGAGCTGCATGTTGATTACTTACACTGCAGCATGGCCTAGCAAGTAAGAGAAGCTCAACAAGTGTTTTGTTTGTTTGGGTTTTTTTAACATTTCAGGAGTTTTCTCTGGGTGCCCTGCATTTATTTCTTACTTGCAGACATCTGACACTTAGAATAAAGGGAGAAAGGAGATTTTAGGGCTCAAAGAGCTGAAGTGCAAAGGGTTTTCAACAGAAAACTGAAATAACCAAAGCCACCAGCACCACTGGAGAAAAGAGTGTCCAATAAATGTGCTCTCACTCCTATACCAGCCATCCCTCCGACCCTCAGGAATAAAGCAGCTGAAGCAAAGATGCTGTGAGGAAACCACCCCCCACCTGTTCCCCTCACACTCGTACCACAATGATGGCAATTCTTCCTCCAACATCTCCAACCACGGTTATTGGTGGTTTCTCCTTGGCCATCATCACTAAAGAAGAAGGGAAAAAAAGAGTCCAGGTGAGTCAGGCTTGAGTCAAAACCCAACAGTTCCACCACACAAGAGGCTGAACCACTAAACATCTTATACTGACACAGACACAGACGTCCTTTACACGATCCTGACACCCACCTAAGTGAGAAACCCTCATTTAACCATCATTTTCCTCATCAAATGAACAGCACTGCTGCATAAAGAGGAAACTGTCTGTTTCTGTGGGGATTTTGTACTGACTCCAGAAACAGAAAGGAATTCCAACTCTCTAACAGACCCCTGTGCAAGGAGAGCTACAAGGCAGCACGTGGTTTATGGGCAGTATCAGTGACCTTCTTTGTGCTGCAGCACAGGACTTGAAAAAGGGTCCATTCCATGATTTGGAACAACAAATGGGATTTTCCAAGCAGCATCTCTCAAAGGGCAGGTGCTTTACAAGGTGCAACTTTTCACCTCTTGAACTCAGTAAATCATCTGCGGGATCAGAGACTTGCACTGCAGCTCATTTGCTTTCTCACATCACCTAACACAGAAGGGTCTTTGAGAGGGTGTAAGAACCTTAACCACCTGCTCAGGCAAAGAAAGCTTAAGGAAGTTTGCAGAAGCAAATTTGCTGATTATTTTTGAAGTGGATTAATGGAAAGAGCAGGACAAAATCCAGCTGAAACTCAGTTCAACAAGCTCACTGCAACCAGCAATTGGATCAAAGAATACACTGACAAGCTGTGCTACCTGGCACCCAGTGAAGAGATGTACTGGGAAATAAGGTGCCATTCCTTCCTGACACTACTTTTGCACTGGCAGGGTTCACGCAAAACCACATCCTGCCAAAATTCCAGCAGCACCATAAAAATACCAGAGATCTGAACTAAGATGCACTGAAAGTGTCCAGATGTAACACAGCCTTCAGACTTACACCAAACTGCAACCAGCCTCCAGTACAGGCCAGGGGCTTGCTGTCCATCTGCCAAACCTCTCACTTGCCATGGGGTGCTGGCACAAAAACTTCCAGCAGGGAGAGGACACTGCGGTGGGCAGAGGTGTCAACAGGTGACAATCTGGCCTGATCTAACCACTGAAGCCAAGAGGCACCTCCAGCACTTTGTAACACTTACCTGGCCCACCTCCACACCCCATACCCCTATTTTATGCTCTCCACGGTGAGCGCAAAGTGTTCTACCAAGGCACTTGGTGCCCCTCCTTTTGTAAGCTCAGGTCTTGTCAGGATTCCGGCCACAGAGGCTTCTCACGTGCCTCAAGGAGTTCAGACACAGCAAGACTTTTCTCTTTTAGGATAATCCACTTCAGTGTAATACCTGAGCAGCAGGAGAACACGAGCCATTGCCCACCAAAAAGCCTGTCTGAATATTGATCTCTGCTCTCCTTGTCAAAAAAGCCTTACATTAAACTCCCCATCCTGCACAGCAGGATTATCCAGTACTATTCCCATATCTCATCAGTGCCCGGGAATGCCTGGAGTGCAAGCACAGCTGGGTGAACGAGTCACACTGAGGGATATGATGAAAGCAATTATAAGGACCACAACTTCGAAGATTCTTCTGTAGAGCTGTTCTTCACATCCATGACTTACTCCACAGGCTCCAGTATATTCTCTTTTGACCAAAGTCCCATCACTCACTGCCAGGTTTCGCAGTTAAAGTCACAGCTACCTTGGACTGAAGAGTTAATCAACAGCTCTTCATGGCACAGATTCCTCAGCCTCCCTTGCATGGTTATTTCTGAGTCTCCTATCAAATGCAAAATCACATCTAAATCCTGAAGGAAAAATATTCTTATAGAAGGAAGATTATTTGTAATAAACAAAGATTAAGCACCACGGGAGATAAGCAGATCATAAATTTCAGTTACAGGCACTACTGACCTGCTTAGATTAGTTGGGAGTTTACTATCTAGTCTGGACAGTAATGGAGCTCCTGGTGGGAGCTGTGAAGTGTCAAAAGGATTCCACCTGGCTGCCATCCCATCGGTGCCTATCCACTGATGAGTGCCATCTCTGTTCACAACAGCCAGGTCAGGGGAAACTTTTCTACACAAATGGTGAACAGGCCTGGGGAGCTGCAATTCAGCACTGTTTTACTCAGAGACATGGAGTTTCAGCAAATCAGTATCCTTCTAATCCATGAAGGAAGCAGACACATTCCTTGCTATGTTTAAAGGCTAACATGGCAACCAGCAACATTAGCAGTGCTTTGCATCTCTGTTTTTTAAAAGCTGTATTTCAATTTTGGTTTATTTTTAAAGAATGGTAGGCAACGTGTCGACCTACCCGGATCTTAAAGAGATGTTCTCCCTTTTCCTTGTTCAATTTTCTCTGCAAAAAAAAGAAAAAAAAATTGCAAGCCAAAGATCTACCCACAACCACATCAAATCTCAACTGCTCCAAGGTGATGAGAGTCTACACAAGGGTTAGTGCAGCCAGTTTCTTCTTCAAAATCTTTAGACATATCAAGATGTGCAAGTCAGAACTGCTACGAGGAGGTGCCTTGAAAAATGATTCAAATAAAGAATATTTTCCTCCCAGACACAAAACCTCTATTTTTAGACAGAAGAGGATAACAGAAATAAGCCATCGTGGTACTTTTGCCTGGTGTAACCCCTTGGATCATGCACAAGTTTGGGTTAAAGAGTTGCTGACTTTTTCTGGAGAGTAAGAAAAGATGCTTGTGGTTATGTGTAGCTTCTGAGGGGGAAAAATAAGAGAAAAAACTAGACCAACCACTATTTTTTATAAAACAAGAATATCAAAGAACACTTTCATTCAGATGTGCATAATATACACCAAAGTACCACATGTTAAAGGCAAGATCACCGGCACTAAGAAAGAGCATTCCCAGGTGTGTAAACATGTTGCTTTAATTAAGTGGTCAAAAATGAGTTAAGAAATACTAAAATAAATTCTGTTTTGAGCTGACAGTGCGAATTAAAGTGACAATCACCAAGAAATATAATGCTGCATTTACAACAGAGCCTGGGAGCAAAAGGCTGCTCAAGAATGAACTGTTTTGTGTAGAGATAGCCTTGGAAGGACAGAAAACACCTCTGTGCCCAGCCTAAACACAGGCAAGAAGGGGGTAGGGAAGCAGGAACAGACCTTTGGTCACTCCAGGTTTTCCCCCAAACTCCCTTTGTGGCAGTTTGCTGGGCTCTGGGAATCAAGCAGACCATTAGCTCTCTGTATAAAGTACTGAATTCCAAAGCCACTGAAGTGATTTAACAGATGGTGCTCCACTCTTTTTCTCGAGGAAACATGCAAAGAGTCCACATGCATTTGTTAAGGCACGGCCCCAAGCCAGCTGCAAGCTCTGAGACACAAAAGCACACAATCAAAGGGAATAACCTTGGAGTGACGTCCTGTCTCCAAGGCTCTGATTTCAGGGGCTGCAGCGATCTGGGCTCTTGCTGCCGCTTTAGTGCAGCATTTTAAGTGCAATTAGAAGCACCTCTGGCGTTTTTCTGTTGTGGCTCCCTACGAATCAGAATATCACATCAGGCCACACTCACAGGACAATAAATAAGCCATTACACTGCCTAGCACTGATTAATTAGAGGCACATGATCCCTGCTAGAACAGGGAGAGAAGGTGCATGCCAGGACACAGGAGCCTGGCCAATTCACCGGGAAGCCCATGGAGAATGGCACAAAGCACGAGCCATCGCTGTGGGGCTCTGGGGCTGCTCCCAGACACAGGTTTCACCTCTCTCCTGGCTCTAACACAACTGCCTGGGGCCTCAGTTGCCGAGTCTGGGATGCTCCACACTGATCTGGTTGTAGCCCAGAGGGGGATGCTCCATAAGAAGTCTCAGCCACTCCCCAGGAACATCCCCAGCCTTCTGCCTGCCAGGCCCAGGTTTGATTGCTGAGCCAGGCAGACTCACAGTCTGGTTCTGTTTTGACAATCGGAGGCTTTGGGAACATTTTTGGTGTCAGGAACATCCAGTTTCGAGCAGCAGCACGTGTCTGACCTTTCACAACCAACCACACAGCTGAACCCTAAAACACTCTGCCCTCAGAGCTTTCACCACCAGGAAGGGAGAGCTGAATGAGGGTTTGGAATTATGTGACATTTGAGATGGGAAGATGCTTTTCAAATGACTGAATTGGATAAGAAACAAGGCACAGCAGACAGGATCAGTACAGACACTCACAGCACTGCCATCCCAGCTGCACTTTCACCTCTGTCTGGCAGAGACTGTGACACAACCAGGATGCACAGATTGCTTTTAGATGGGGATAACCTCAGAATTCTACACCTCCAGAACCCAGCTCACTCAAAAACAGGTCTCTCTCAGGTTAGAAAACTGCAGAGAAAAGCAACTTCTACTGAGAGTTTTGGACAAGTTTGCCCCACAATCCAGCCCATGACAGACAGCTGCCAAGCCACAGCTCGACTGTTTTACACTGTGCCTTAGGCATGCAGGGATGTAAGGCCATTGGTAAAGTGCTGAGTTTGTGCAGCAGGAGATAAAATAAGAAAGTGGTGATACACAGCAAATTAGTTTGTGTTTGGATAGCTGAGGACTGAAAACAATTTTCCATCGGATTCATAACTAAACTGGACAAGGGCACGTTTCTGTGTGAACAACCATTTACAGGGTTCTCCAGCAGCACAACCTCCCACAGTTGAGCTTCTTTGAAGTGACATGGCTGGAAATAAAAACACAATCACATCAATTCCTCTATATCAGACAAATGTCAGCTACTGATATTCTGGAGGACAGCATCCTCTTCAAAATAGGAGGGGAAGGAGAAAGTGAAGAATAACCATGCAAATTCCTGCTTTCTTGGACAGCCATGAGAAAAATTCCCTTGTCAGAAGAACAATAAGGTCCCAAACTTCACTGCCAAACCCCACCTGCCGCCCAAGGCCCAAGAGGAGTTTCACCAGCAACAAAAGCACTGTTTAACTGATTGTATTCCAGTGAGACACAACTGGGGTGACGTAAAACACCTGCAGTCCTACTTGCCTCCCCTCCACAAGCTGCCCACAAACTGGTCGGGTGTTCTCCCTAAATTTCCAAAGATGAGATGATTATCAGTAGCCCAAACCACTGCTGGTTGCCACACAGCAGCACACAGCCTTTCCCATGGGCACTTCTCAGCCACCTTCCTGCTCCCAATCTCCATCCTACCACCACTTGCCTAGAAAGCTAAAATCTTCCCAAAAGGGAGCTGGATTTTGATTGAACTGTCGTTATTTGACTGCTGCAGGAATACAAGCAATCCTGAGGATGGCATTTCCCAGAATACAAGTTTCCTCTTTTTCTTTTGCTCTCTGCTCCCAAATCAATGGCAAGAGCTCGGGAAGCAGGTCAGCAATGCTCTTGGAGAACATATTCACCCCAGCCACATAAACCTCAAAACCTTGTCAAAACAGGCATTGGAATATGATCACCTGGGTGTCAAGGTGAAGAAAATTTCCAGTAGTAACAATGGCTGCAGAGAAGGGAAGACAAAGACCAGCCCTCCCCTCCACAGTGGAGCCAACAGCCTGTCTCAGTGGTTGTTATCTCATTACTTACACTTTTACATCTCCCTTCTTTCATCAGCTCAATGAATTCTGTTGCTGAACACTGTAAAAGCACCACCTTTATCAGAGGTTTGTCAGTCTACACTATGGAGCAGGCACAGCCAAGGAGAAAATACTGATGCTCTGCATGGCCAGAAGGAGTTAAATAAAACCATTCCCCTGTGACTTCTCCTACAACTCACTGATACGAACCTTTCCATGAAAAAAATTCCCCTGGTCTAACTGCCTTTAGGTTGGTTACACCCACACAGATAAACCAACAGAAATTTCCCACCAAACTTTTCTCTTTTTTTTTTTTTTCCCCAAAGGTAAGCAGAGAAGCTTGATCTTACATGGCAGCTCCAGGCCAGGATGCACAGTTGCATTTTTGAGCATGGGAGGGGAGTGACGCCCGTCATCCATGTCCTGCTCCGTGCACTGAGCCTCGCCGTGGATCACTGCCAGCCCCAGCCGCAGCCTCTCGGCGTAAGACTGGGCCCTGCAAGACAAAAACAGCCTCTCAGGAAGGTGCTGGGCTGATGCAGCTTCACAGCCCACTGCAGCACGTCTCTCCCAGACCAACAGCAAGCAAAGGCTGCACCTCTGTGGCTGTTTCTCTGCAAGAAACCTCACTGGAAGTGACTCTTTGTTCCTTGTTAATATCCCAAAGCCCACTCTTCCCGTTGGCTCCACCCCAGGGTCTCCTGTGTTCCTCCCTATGCAAAATGCTTCCCGAGATGGTCAGGCACTGCTGAAACTCCAGCAGCAAGTCTGACCCCAGGTGAACCATTTCAGTGAGACAGCCAGAGTTTACTCCCATGAGGGTGGGAATACAAAGTTCAGCTGCCTATCTGCACCACATCCATCCCCTTTCCAGCCACAGAGGAATTATGACCAGATTGCCAATCCACCCATACTTTCCCTGGTATATTTTCCACCAGCTCAGGTATTTTCCAAGTAACTTTTAACCAGCTAGCAAAGCATGCATTTACCTTTTAGCAGCACCAGGAGATTTGGCTACAATAACTGCATTTCTGTAATCTGGAATCTGGATGTGATAAAAAGTTAATTAATTAAAAAAAGACCTTCTTGCTAGGGAGTAACCGGTTTGATACATGGCTGAAAAATTCCACCCATCCTCCCCAGAACCGAATTTTCATTCTGTGACAAGAAACTAGAGAGGCAACTGCACTTGCTTTCAACACCGATATTTGTGTATTCTGCAAAGGTGGGAATGTTCACTATGTTTAACCCTCCCCATATGGGGAAGCCTTGCTCTCACCATGTGGGAATAAATCCTCATCTTTTGCACATAGAGAATAAAACCTCCATGCCCTGCTCTCAGCCCTGCTGTGCTCAGCACTCCCACACTCAGCCCAAGACAAAGTCTATCAATAATTCAGAGCAGTCAGAAATCCAGCACAGCACAAAGGAAGAGGGGAAGCAGATTAACAGGATTTCAGAGGTGATTAGAGGCCTTGTCTAATCTTGTCTAAGGAGCACAAGTAGCATCTCTGGAATGGCACTAACTCCACAGAGAGCAAGCTCCTCTCCTGTTTGTGCTGCAGTTCAGTTTCTATCCAATCACAGAAGTTTAACATCTTTCCATGAAACATGCAATAGGTACCCCCTGAGAAAAAATTCATTAACAGAAGGATTGACCTAGACTGACACCATCACCTCTACTTAGGCAGAGGCCCAACGCTGCCATCACATTAAAATGAGTTCAGACAAGTTGATATACATAGAACTAGAGTAACCTCACTTCTTCCTGTATATACTGAAGCAAGAAAGGGGATGCTCTCAGGTTGTCTACTGGAAAGCTGAAGAAGCCTTGGATTTCCTTTTGGTGAAGGTCCATAGTGATAATATGTGTTAAACCTAAAGGGGAAAAAAGACAACAGTTTATTGAAAATATACATGGCTGGAGTTCCTTCAATACTTCCATTTTCTAGACTGTTTTAGCTATTACTCAGACTATTATGCCATGTCATAAAATAATCATAAACAGATTAACACAGAAAGTTCCACAGACATAATGAGAAACAGGCACGTGATGCCACAGCACTGGGCTGACACCGTATTTCACTACAGCATTTCTAGGCCACTTCCCCAGGTGCAAGTTACAAAGAAACACAAGAAAGCTGAAGAAAATGAATTTCCCCAATGTGGCTCAAGATCTCAGCAGCACATCCCCACATCAAACAGGAGAATGGAAGGACAGATGACCTTTGGGAGGCCCAGCAGCACCAAGCCTGCAGTGCTGCTGCTCCCTGGGACACTCACCTGCCTTGGCAAGCATTGAAGCCAGCAGCTTACAGACTATGGAGCCCCTCTTCCTCATTTTGCTCTGTTTGCTGTAGGGGAAGTAGGGGATGACCCCAATGATGTTTCTGGCACAGGAAGTCTTCAGTGCATAGGCCATGATCAGCAGCTCCATGACAGCAGTATTCACATCTCTAGGAGATTTGAACACAATTCCAAATATTAGCCGGTGTTTTTCCAACGCAACTCCTTTTCCATTCATACCCAGGCCACCCCTCACCAAAATTCCAAGCAAATAATTCTACATCTCAGGCTAGTGTATGCCAGACCCAGATTGCAGCCATACAGCTCCTTCCACCACGTCACAACAAATTACAATCAGCTCTTACACATACAGGACACGATGCCAGCACTCAAGAGCTGTGGACTGGAATTGGATTTTATATTCTAACATAAGGTGTATGATGATTTCCCTCCATCATCCGACAAAAAAGGCTTTGTATAGAATTTACTTTGGAACAAATGTCACTTGATTCAGTGTAATTTGAAATAAAATAGTCTTTTAAAGAAGCAGCACGCATGCAGCCAACTCAACTTCCTCCACACTGGATTTCTTAGGGTATTTTCCTCTTTAACAGTGTAAGGCAGGTTATTTTTCCTGCCTTAAGAAATACTGCAATTGGAGCAGTACAAATTCCAGACATGGCACTTTGGTAGAGGTCAGCATCTCCATACTCTTTAGCTTATCTAGAGATGGAAGGAACAACAGCACAAGAAATGCTAAAGGACTGTTTCTTGAAAGAAAAAACAACAAAACAAAAAAGCAACGTAGGCAGAGGAATCATAGAATATGTTGAGTTCGAAGGGACCCATCAGGATCATTGAGTACAACTCCTGGTCCTGCACAGGACACTCTAACAATCCCAGCCTGTCCCTGAGAGCGTTGCCCAAATGCTTCTTGAGCTCAAACAGGCTTGGTGCTGTGACCACTTCCCTGGGGAGCCTGTTCCAGTGCTCAGCCACCCTCTGGGTGAAAAACCTTTTCCTGCTATCAACCTAAACCTGCCCTGACTCAGCTTCATGCTGTTTCCTCAAGTCCTGTCACTGGTCATGAGACTGAAACACCCCAATTTACAGTTTGCTTCCCCACAATGACTGGAGTGGCCCAGTGTACTGATCTGCATTTTAATTAATTTTGGGAAGGGGGAAAAAAAGCCAAGCCCTTAGTTCCGCTTTAGTTTCTTAAGACTAACGCCAAGAAATACTGTCTGCATTGCCACAGACTGACTCAAGAACTTTTGGGAACTGAAGAACACATGCTTCAGACGGCAGGACAGGCACTTCTGCAACACAGACCCCCTTGCCTGGGGCTTTCCAGCATGGACAGGCTCCTGTGACACACCACCTCCCCAGCGTGGTCAGGAGGGCAGTGCTGGAGTGGCTCAGCTCTGCAGCCCGTGGTGACAGGGCAGGGGCTGACTGGGCCACCCTTCCACACAGCAGCAGAGGAGTAAACAGCACAGAGCAGCCTAAAGCTCTGCAGAGCTTTCTGGACACCACCCAGACATTGCTCAGGCCCTGTTTTCCTCCTGAGACAGCCCCTAGAGACAGCTTCTCCAACTGCTCAGAGACACGACCCGTGACAAACCTCTGACCATTTTCATTTCCCCACTGCTCTCCCCTCCTTTGGAAATTAACCTCCACTTGTGCCTCTTCTTTTGTGAGGCTCTGGGTCTCTGTTGTCCCGCTGGCCCCGCCGGCCCGTGCACACAATGCCATTTACACACAAGAAAGCTTTGTTGGCTCTGGAGCACCCAGCCAAGAATTACATAAAACACAGCCCCCTGCCACACAGGACAACGAGCAAACAAAGAACTGTTTCTTCCCTTTGGTGATTTAGCTGTGCCAGTGGGGCTGTGAGAGAAGAAAAAGATGCTACTATCAGTGTCATATAAAAACAAAGTGGTCAAACTGAAGCCTATTTAAAGTTCATCTGAGAAATTTAGTATTTTTCATCATTGTTTTTCAACTTACTCTTTGAAAATACATACATATTCATATGGAAAGCAGGTAGGGAACAAGACTGGGACTTCAAAAGGCACGAGCAGTCCTGGTGCTGCTGCAGGACACCAGAAGCCATACTGATGGAGAAGCTATTGAAGGAGGGTACTTCTGCCAGTATTCAAGCAGGATCCCAAGCTGGGCTCTGGGAAGCTCCTGTAGACCAGCTGGCACAGGCACTAGGTAGAGGTGGATGTGTCTGTCCCTCCAGCAGGGCCCAGGGTGGGTGTGCTGAGATGGCTTCGTGCTGAGCCATCACTGATCTGCTCCTCTGCAAGGGGCACTGACCCCAGCCAAGGGTGCCAGCTGGGGAAATTACACCGGTGGGGGAAGCCCAGCCCCAGCATCTCCGAAACAGGTACCCAAGAGAGCATCCCAGGCTCCCTGCTGCCCTCCGCATCTTCAGCCTTGAAGCCACGCTCAGTTAGTTACTGCCGGGAGGGCTGAGCCAAGACCTCACACAGGGGCTGGCAGCTCATTACCAGGACACTCAGAGACAGCTCAGCCATCCCCCACACCCTGCTTAGCAACCCAGAGCCTCCCCTGCTGCTCCTTACCCCTGCCTGAGCCATCCCTGGACACCCCTGCTCTCGAGGCTGAGCAAACACCTTATGTGACACTGTCCATGGACTTTGCAACCATCAGCACCAACACTCAGCACTAAAAGGCTCCTTTTGCCTTTAGGGTATCACAAAACCACCGACTCGTTCGTTTTTCTACCACCTAAATATAAGCTATTTGATTGTGCCTCACACAAACGACAGTCCACACACCAGTCCTGGGTGGTACCTGTCCTTGTCACCTTTTTTTTGGTTGAGCTACAGCTTTTAGGACAGAGCCTACACCAAATATTCAGGTCTTTCTGTTCCCCCCGGGCATTTAAGATGCAGACTGTGAATTCACACTGCAGCATAACAAGGTTGTTTCCCTCTCTACTAACAAGTCCTAATATTTTCTTTTCAAACCACTACTGAGTGTGGAAGTCCTATTCTTAGATTATTCCACATGGTTGTTGTTTTGACTCTCCTGAAAAGCTCCCTGAAACCCACTGGAAAATTGAGATGTCCTTGAACCTGTCCTCTCTAGCGATGCAGCAAGGCACAGCTGCAGTTTAGGAATGAAAGATGACTTGGCTGCACAATACTGGCTCCTCACCTGGAGGGCACTGAACATTTTGGCTAAAAAAGACCCATTTCTTGGCCCAAAACACTGAATTCAGTTAATGGAAAAACAAGGGGATCAACAAGTTAAAATCAAGGGGAGGTTTTCCCCTCCCAAAACTGTTCCTGTCCCTAATGCTCTGAGTTAGCTCTCTCTGAACACTTGATCTGTTTCATGTTTACACAGCTCTCAGTTACAAGTTATTTCAGAGAACTCCCTCACAAGGGACAACAGAATGGCACCATTCACCCGAAACATAATCCTACAGCAGGGGATTTTCATCTTGCAGAGATTTAGTTGCTCCCTGAGGGAGGAAACACTTGGGGCATCTCTGGAGACAGATGAGCCCTAGGAAAATGTTTCTGTCTGCAAGAGGAATTCCAGAAGCAAGTAAGCTGGTCTAGTAGTCCTACTGATTTCTTTACAACAGGCCAAGCATTTCACAGAGGAAATGAACTTGAATTCTCAGCGGGCTCTATTTATTTGGCAAGCAAGGAAAAATCCTGTGTCCAGGCAATTCTGCTCCCTGATACTTTTGAGCTACAACTGAGCTCTGCTAACTTACTACTTCTTGTGATCTCCAAAATCTGAGCAGAATTTGTTAACTTGGAAAAAGCTATCAGAGCAAGAATATCCTTGTTTTGCTAATATCACCTCATCTCTGAAAACAGCACCTCCCCTACTCACAGCAGGTTGATTTGCAGCTATCATTTATGTGCACGCTCCCTTCCCACCACCCTACTGCCATTCCATTACTCTTCCTGAGCCAGCAAGGAGCAAGGTTCCTGGAGTTACAGGTGTTTTTCTAGCTTCCTGCTTATTTGCAGCACTTCTCTTACTCCAAGCCCAGAACTGCCCAAAATAAAACCCAAAAAGGCCCACCATCATCAAGAACTATAGAAGTACAGGAGGGAGGCTACGGGCTTCCACCTGAGCTCAGTTTCACATCACTACAGCAAAAGGGGAAGAGTAATCCAGCCTGTGATGAAAGCAGCAGCTGCTGTCTGATGCTGGCGGTGTCGCTTGGTGGTTGGGAGGCAGACAAAATCACCCATCCTGGGACATAAACACCAGTCAGAAATCACCAAACAGCTGAGCCTGACAGGCCACCAACACACAGACCAGGGATGTTTCAGTGGAAACCATCAGTCACTTCTGTTCCTGCCACAAGTGACACACTCCAGCTATTTGATGGGAAGCATCTTAGTGCTGCAATCAATCCCCCGGGAATGTTAACAGCTTAACACTACGTGGGGCCTTACATCTAAGTCAGAGCAATGACAACACTGCAAGAGTTCCACTGGTTTTTGTGCTGGTTAACAGTGAGCAAACCACTGAACTATCTGCTGATCCAGGTATTCAAAGCACATCCCAGGTGCAAAACCGAGCCACAAGTGCCTCACCTGGGGATTGTCTGTATGATGAAGATATCCTGTCCCCGGACAGACTCTTTTATTTCAACTCTTGTTTCTGAAAAGGATGGAAAACAGTCAGTTTTCTTTCCAAACATCAGGTTGACAGTGACAACACACCACGCTGTAGCAGCAAACCTTGCCCTCTGGTCGGGGCAGATGAGGACTCGCTCCTCTGCCCTTTGTGCACACACATACGCAGATGAGCCCAGTGGATTTTCCAAAGGCTGGTCCTGGGTAGAGCTGGCATGACCTACCAGTGAGTTAACTGTATTTACAAAGCAAAAGCAGGCTGAACAGCTGTTTAATTTTTATAGAATTTAGAAATTAAAATTTTAGAATTTAGAATTTTAAAATTTAGAAGACAATTTACCTAACTCTCAATGAGAAATCCATTTCACGCCTCCAAGGAGTGCTGAAAGCTGTCAACAGCACATTCATTAGTGAGCAATTAACCACCCAAAGCAGAACAACCTTCAGTACTTCCAAGAAGGTAGCTCAGCACTTTTTGCACTTTGCTCTTTCACAAAGAGCACACAGCTTACCGTGGGATCAGCTCCATGCTGGCTGGAGAACTCAAGGCAACACCAGCAGCACGAAGTTCCGAGCAAGAACTCCCCAATTTCACTATCAAGGTCAAGCCATTTCGACACTGACACAGGCTGGAAGTCTGGGGCTCTGCTGAGCACCACTCCTACCGTCCCTGACTCACACGCAGAAGCTGAGCCCCAAGCAGCTCTGCAAAGCCAAAGCAATGACTCCAGGTTTCTCAAGGTGCCTGCCTTAGCCACTCACTTCCCACACAGTCATGAGCTAGAGGGCAGAGGTAAGGAAAAGGAGAGAAACAGCTCCTCAGCTATGGAATTTCAAATCTAATTGCCTTGCCCTGGCAGTAACCCTACAGGACTCTGCTGAGAGCAGACTGATTTGCTGTGCAGTGATGAAAAATGACTTCTGACCTCACAGCAAGAGACCTGATTTAGAACTAACCCCAAAGGGCAGCGAGCTCTCCCGGGCAGGAATGCACCAGCCAGCCCAACGATAACCACAGCAGCTCTCCCACTGTGAGGCCCATTCGGGCTGCAACAGCAGCAGCACTACCACAAATCCTCCACCCCTTCCTCTAGCCTGTAGCAGCTCTCTGGTTCTACTCTCTCTTGCAAACAAAGTAACAGCAGTCTTGAAACAGTAAACGACTCTTGGCCATCTTTGTGCTTCAGCCCAGCATCTGAAAATGGACACTTGCAGAGTGTTAACCTCCTTAAACATAAAAGCAAACCTCCAAAAGGCATTTTCCCCAGCACAGACATGCATTTGCACTTTTAAAAGAAAGGGCACCTGCAAATTCTGTGTGGCAGGGAAGGGCTGAAAGAAAGGGATAATTTGAAAGTTCACAAGGTAGACACTGAAAACCCATGGCATTACTTTTAAACCTGGAGATGTTTTGCTCAACATAGGCACATAAAAGATTTGGCAGCAGCTAAAACCTGAGGCAGGACTCTAGAAGAGAGTTTGCAGATGGGCAAACAAACAAGATAACAAGAGAAAACAAGGAACACGTTTAATTGCTTTGTCCAAGGTCAGCCATGGAGGTTTAGCGCTGCCAGGAGCAGCAGTAACGTCACAGCTGAATCACTGCACTTCTTTGACAGGTCTAGCCAATGGAGTTACCCAGCATTTCTAAGATTACCTCAAAACAGTTGCAAATAGTAGAGATTTCTCTTACCTCCATTGGTTTCCTGGTACACCACAGATTTCCCCAGCTCAGCACCGAGACGCCTGGAGAGAAAAAGAGGATGTTAGAAATGGAGGAAGCCAGCAGTTTGTGCTGCGAAGCAGGGACTGGAGCACGTTTCACACCACCAAAACACAGCACTGCCCAGGAGGGAGCGCAGTGAGCCAGCCAGGCTGCAGAACTACATCATCTCCCCTCCTCTGGGGTCTCCCTCCCTCTGAGGTCCCTGAGAGGGCCCTGGGACACACCACTCTGCAGCGGGTCACTGCTGTACCCAAAGCCCGTGCGACTGACCACAGGCTGCGACTCCTGATGGCAAAGGACACCTTGCCAGCCTGTGCAATGCCCCCTTGGGCAGGTCTGATGTGCAACTAGAGTTGAATGATTTACTCAGACTCAATTAATGGCACCTGAGTCACTTTCTTCAACTCCCACCTCTTTTCCTTTTTTTTTTCTCCTTGTACCTTCCTTCTGAAATAACTCGAATGATTAATGAGATTTTAACTTCAGTTTTTATTTTTTCAAATTACACATTCCTCTTCTCAAATATCAAATCTACAACACTCATCACAACAAAGATTAGTCACCCTCCTTCTCTTTTTAATTTCTTTCTTACAAAACAAAGACTCACTTTGAAGAGCATTTTAAAAGACTCCAAAATGCAGACTTTTCCCTCAGGTGACACTTCAGTATTTAATTGTACTGACAAGTAATCCATTACTAAGTACTTAAAGGCATTTGTGCTTTAACTCAGAGCCTCAGCTGTGAGACCCTGCAGCAGTGAGATGCTTGGGACAAGTGAGATGGAGCAGAGGCAATTCCCTCCTCTCCCAGGATCTGCTCTGTGGCTATGGCCACACAATGAATTAGGAAACAGTTTATGCCTGAAAAATACCTTTGCTCACCACGCTGATTATGGCAGCAGTTTCCTGTCTGCACTTGTACTGTATTTACCTGGATATGTGCCAAAATTCTGCAGACCAGGACTAACTCTAAATAAAAGAGTCTACATCTGCTGCTGCTTTTTTTCCTGGTCTACGGCCTTCAGCAGTCGGTCTCACTCCATCTCCTTACCCACTAACTCAGCCTTGCACTTCAATTGTCACAAAGATTAGCGCTTTCAGAAGTGAAAGAGCAACGCAGCCTGACCCCGGCACGCTTCTGTCCCATCAGCGACTGCTGGGCTCAGCTGTGAGCCAAAGCTGGAGGTCCCAGCTAGAAGCTGGCCTGGAGAGTGTGCCTGGGACAGCTGAGATAACAGACACTCGAATGCCATGGGATATGTTTGCTTAGCTGGCTCCGAAGCACGTCTCTGGCACACGCACCCTCCCCACCGTGTGTCTGGCAGCTCGTTTTGCAATGGCTGGGCTGGTGACTAAACCGCCACCTCGAGAGCTGTACGTGCCAGACTGTCACCAGCCCTGCTCTGTTACCAGCTGCAGCATCACCCTGCAGCCCCGGCCAGACGAGCCTCACAAATCTCTAACTGGGCTCCTCTCAGGCCAGCTGGGTTAACACCTGCAGCTGCAATGCAAAGGTACCCTCAGCACCTTCAGAAAGAGCTGGCAGCTGGTCAAGTAAAGGCAATCCTGGGCACCTCGAGGACAGACGACAGTAGAGGTGAGTTTTGCAGGTGGGACCCTGCACTCCTGATGAGGACAGTCTGGCATTTGCAACCACCAAGCTCAGTACTAATCCCTGCTAAGGCATCCAAGTCCAAACGAGTTCAGAAACATACACACACACACACCCCAGAGCAGTGTGTGGTGAGGAATGTTTAATGACTCACACTTGTTCCTCCATAACTGCATGGCAAGTCTTGCAAGCTCCCTTTGGAGGCACGTGCACCCTGACTTCACTGCAGACAGCACAATCCTACCTCAGCACTGGCGAAAAAAACATCCATTGGAGAGACGGTGCAAAGTGCTTTTAATCAGCCCTGAATCTCATGGCAGGAAGGAAAGCTTCAAAACCAGCCCAGTGAGACTCTTGTCAGCAAAATACCCCTTGGAAGATGGCACTTTCAGTGCTAAGTGGTAGCAAACAAAACCAGCTTTGTGGTGCTCAAGAGGAAATGGTCTCATGTTGTACTAGGGGAGGTTTAGACTGGATATTAGGAAACATTTCTTCCCTGAAAGGGCTGTCAAGGCTTGGAACATGCTGCCCAAGGAAGCGGTGGAGTCACCATCTTGGAGAGATTTAAAAGACATGTAGAAGTGGCACTTGGGGATGTGGTTTAGTGGTGGCTTTGGCAGAGCTGGGTTAACAGTTCTGCTCAGTCTTAAAGGTCTTGTCCAGCTTCACGATTCCATGATGTAGCCAGCAGAAACCAGAGCCCAGTGCTCTCCTACTCACCGTACAGCAGCAATGCAGCTTCTGTGCTGCTGAAACAAGAAATCAGAAAGGCCAAGTTTGCTCCCCCATAGCAAGAGGGACACTCAAACAGCTTGGCTTGAGGCACTAAAACAGCTCAGTTGTCAAACCAAGGTGCAGGGAGCAGCAGAAGAGACAGGACACAGATGCTGGCTTAGAGGAATGAGCGGCTCTGGTCAGACAATAAATCCCAGCTCTGCTCCAACTGTTGACTGCAAGTAAACAAGAGCAGTGGATATGAGATAAAACTGCCCATGAAAGTCCCAGATCAGCCCTGCCTCCAGTGCTCCAGAGTCCCAGGAGCCTCTGGCACAGCAGGATCCACAGGCAGCTCCCTCACAGCAGCTGAGGTATGTGCACCCCAGGGGCACACCTAGCACCAAATCCCTTCCTGGAGGCTTCGGTTAGCCAAGATATCAGCCAAAGAAGGAGTCTGATAAACCTTGACTGAGCCAAGGACAATAAAGAGGGCACTATTGGTGCAACTCCTGCTGTAAAGCACCAAATTCCAGAGAACTTTTATCAAAAGGGATATTTGCACGGAAGTCAAGGGCAGGGCACAGCCTTATCGACCACACAGCCTGGCAGCAGTCATAGAGTTCAAAGATAAATTTCCCCTTCCTATTACCTCTCCCTTGTTTTCTCTTCCATCCCAACTCTTTTCTCTCTAAATCCTCTCCATCCTGAAGCTCCCAACTAGCTGTTGATTTAGGGGATAGAGGAATTGAACTGACAGCAAGAACTGTTTCCATCCAGCTCCAGGACTAACAGCATAATCACATGAACCCGTGCTTCCACAGTTACTGACCACTCGTCTGCAGACACAGGCAGACCTGCCCTAGGACAGAGAAGGTGCCACTGCAGGTAACCCAGACCACACACCCAGCAGAGATAAAGCTCCTTCTGGGAAAAACAACATTTTGGGCCCTGCAGATAAATCACATCTCCAAGCGAAATGAGATGCTATCCTCACACCAGCTCCATCACTAAACCAACTCCTCTGGGGCACGACAGCATCTAAGAGAAAAAAAAACCCATAAAGGCTTTAAAAATCCTACTCAGAGCAATTGCCCAGTAAAAATTCCTATTGATCTGGAATCTCTCTGTAAACACTGCCCAGGAAGGATGACCTAACTTTCCGCAGTCTCAAAACATGCCAAGAGGATATTAAGCTGTGAATACAAAAGTGTTTATAAAACCTGTCTCAAATTCACATCTAAATGCAAACAGCTCAGGAGTCACCTATACCTAATGAGGAAGTGACACACTGCAGTATTTTAGGAAACACTGTGAGGCTATATCAGATTGTACTTTAAAATGCTCCACTGAAGACTGTCAAAAACCACTGTACCAGGCTCTCGAGACAAAGGACAGCCAAAGAGACTCCATGTTCAGCTGAATCAAATTTCAAGAGACAAATGTACCCACAGTATTTTGGGCCATCAGAGCCTGTTTCAGTGCCACTGAGAAGTGCCCCCAGCCCAGGCTGTGTTTCCTTCTCCCCCTCCATGACCAGAATCCAAGACATTTGTCAGGTTATCTCCATAGGGAACTTCCGGCCAGCTCACAGCACAAACATTCAATTTGAAGAGAAATCTGCACACAAAGCTCGTAATTATGATATTTTATTTTGGCAATATCCTCTTCATTATAAACACTTTCCCTGGTCTCAGCTCTGCAAACTCCCAACTCTCCCCACATCTGCAGACTCTAGGAACTGGTGCAGACTCAGAAGGAGCTGGAGCAGAGGACAGAGGGTCTGTGCTGTGCCCAACTGTGGCCAAATCAAGCCACAGCCTGACTCTGAATTGCTTTTCAAACTTTAGCAAATCTTTAAATAAAGATCAGTCATGGTCCAGGCAGCACAATGGCAGCTCTGCAGTGCACTTCCTAATCCCCCAGTACAAGAACAGCCAGGAAAGGGAAAGGGAACGGCAGCTTCCTGGATACAATCTGTTCAGATATCCTTCAAATTATCTGAGCTCTCCTTTGCCTCTCTCCATCCACCCAGCATGACTGGATATTTGAAGAACAATCCCTACTGCTCATCTGCAACTGGAATCACTTGTTCCAGCCACGGCAAAGCCACGCAGCCCAACTACTGGCAAATACCAGGCAGATTTTCCTCTACTCCTACCGGCTCACTCTTGGTGAAGGAACTTCCCCTAACGCTGTGCTGGCCAGCACAGAAAGCTCCACATGAGCCCAGCCTGCTCAGCCATCTTCTGCGCTCCACCCAAACCGCAGAGAGATACTCTGACTCCTCTCTGCCACCCTCTCACGTGCTGGCAAGATGACCTAAAGAATACATTTCCTACCAGAAATCCTCCTTCAGCTGAGGGAGGCTGCTGCAAGTCCTCTGAATGTACTGTCTCCTCCCAAAGCAGGGCTCACCTCCCAACCAGTCACAGAAAACACCACCCTGGGTTTAGCATTGTGACCCAGCTCCTGCAGCCAGAGGTCAGAATACAAATCCCCATGTTTTCCCAATTTCCATGTTGTTTAGGACCATGGTAATGCTTTATCCTCAGATCACCAGCATTTTCCACGCTGCAAACGGAGTGAATCTCTAGAATACTCACATGCACAGTTGGCAGTGAGACAGTGTCACATCCCACATCGCGGAGCTGCAGGAGCACTGGGGAGGCACTAGCAAGATTCAGTCACCAACCCACTCCAAGACAAGCACGAAAGCAGTGAGTAGAATGTAACATTTGTACCTGCTGAGCCAAGCACTGCAGTCAGAGGGAGATCTAAATGCATCTGGTGGACTAAAGATCAAAAGGACTTCTAGATCTCCCTCCCTCCAGCAGCAAACAGGCCCATTAGGGTTCAGCACTGGTCACAAAAATTATCTTTCTCCCCTACAAATGCAGCTTGTAATCAGGTACCAAGTGCCCTAAATACAGCAAGAGTTTTCTTTCCATCACAGAAAGAATTTAAAAGAAGATAATCATCCCTCTCAATTTGTAAGAGAAAAGTAAATATACGGGTTTATGTTTCAGTGGTGCTGAATCTAAGGAACATCTTCATTATTTCAAGTTTCACAAGGTCCTCATAATCTAGCACCGTCTCCTCTCCCTGTCAGTCACTACTATCAACTAAAGCTCTGAAAATCTAAAATGAAAGTAAGACTGACCATTAGTCAATGTCTCATAACCAGAGAATGCTCAAGGGGAACCGTGAAGATCAGAACTGTGCCAGAACATGATGCTCAGAGCCTGAAACGAAAGTAGCTCTGGAAGTTTTGCAGTAAACAAAGCGAGAAGATAAACCAGAAAGCTGGTGAGTGTCACACTGCTCCTCTCCGGGACTGAGATTTTTAAAAGTGTAAGTCGGGACTACTCAAGCAGAGACCTTAAGCTCATACCTACAGGTAAAGAACAGAGCCCAAATGGACAGGTGTCTCAAGGGGCCCCACTCCTAATACTGCGTGTTGTTTTAAAGTTCTTTTACTGCTTTTACTCAAGGTCATAAAAAAACTTTAAAAAGAACACACAATATTAGAGGACAGACTCACCCTTGTAAGATCGCTCCAACTCTATTTAAAGGTGCAACTGACCTCCCCAGCAAAGAACAGCTGGGATGTGAGACGGGGAAAGACAGCAGCCACGCATCTTTTGCAACCTGAAAGAACAAGGGATGTGTTACAGATCAGCTGAAACAGCCCTCGAGCTCCTAAGGGAAGGCAGTGCAAAAACCACTGCACTAGATGCTGAAAATACCTTTAATTCTGGAAGACATTTTACTGTGGGCAAATCTGTACTGTGAACAGTTCCAGATTTTGCACCCACAACAAAGATAAATGTCCTTAAGCCTCAGTTAAGCAGCAGCTGTGTATCACAGGGCTGTATCCGAGCCACCACTGGAGCATCCAACATCCCACTGATGGCAGAGCCAAGGGAAAAACCCCACATCTCCCCTATTAGAGATTTACTTGGTGAGATCAAGGAGGAAGCCAGGAGGTAACTCTGCATCCGGATCCTGCTTCTTTCCCCCCCAGAGCATCCCTGGGATAACATCAGCATGTCATCTCAGCCAGCGCCGTGGCCTGGGGAAGCCTCTCTGCGTCTCTCCTCATTTCATCTTTAAAAGGAAGGGAGTTATTTTTAAGACAAACAGCAAGGAATAAGGATTGCCCGTTTTCTCCTCCAGTCCTGAGAACTCAGAGCTCGACCTCAGGGGAATTCTGTTGTGCTGTGTTGACACAACAGGACAAGCCCTGTAAAACCCTGTCCCATCTGCTGTAGCAAAACTTACTTTTTTATAGGGAGATACACTAGTTTCAGAGATCAGTGAAGGGAAGGTGATACAGAACTGACCAAATATAGCAAGAATACATGAGCCAAAAAAAAAAAAAGCTTTTCACTTTTCACTCCCAAGCACAAGGATTTTCCTCTTAGCCTCACACTTAAAGAAGTCCATCACCATTATCCAACACACCTCCCAGCCAAACTGCAAAGACAGCTCCGTGGAGATAATCTGTCCTAAGGATTGAACGCTGTTTGTTAAGCGAACGGGATGAACAGCAAAGTGCTCTTGCAGTTTAAGGTGGCAGCACACCTGTACTTAAGTCCTGTTTCCGAATTAAGCACACCCTTGGAGATGGGAATGGGACAGCAGCTGCCTAGCAAGGATAACTGGGATGCTGTCAGCTTCAGCAGGCAAGCAAGCACTGAGACCCCTCGATTTTGGGAGCAGCTGCCTATGAACTGTAGCTGAGAAACAGCAGAAAAAAAATCCAAATCCTGCTCTAAGATGACAGCCCGATACACAGATACCTTTCTCAGAACAGTCCCTTCAGCTGGGGCTGCCCCAGCTGTTAAACTCATTCGACCCCAAAGTTCAAGTGCTGGGGGAAACTCAGAACTCTGTGCACCAACAGCCCCATTTTGGAGGCACCTGTCACACCCCTCACTCAGCAGGACCTAGCACATCTGTCCCGGACAAGACAAGGTCAAACTCTGCCTAAACTGATGTGCTGAAGAAAAAAGGGGCAGACTTTTATCCTGAATCAAACAGCATGTGGTGCCCAGCTCTCCCAACTCCCCAAAATCCACTCTGGTCAGTGCAAGGTGCTGTGCCAAGGTGCACATGGACAGTCCCTGTGCCCTAAGCACCGAAGCTGTTGGGAAAACAAGGTCAGGAGTCGGAGAAAGTTTTAAGCATTTCCCAAACCTGCTAAAAACCCTTTTCAGTGCTTAGACAACTTTCACCTCCTCCCTCCCCAAAAGTAACAGCCTTTGCTGCAGCCCAGCCTTTCCAGCAGTAAAACAGATGTCAAAAAAGGGAGAAAGCGGCAGGTCCATTTCCATCGCTGGGTCAGGCAGAGGTGGTGAAGATTCCCAGTGCAAAATCTCCAACAAGGTGTTCGCAGGAGACGCCTTGGGAAGGTGAGGGGATGCCAGAAGCTTCTCCAGCCACTCGGGAGGGCTCCTGCCTGCGTCGGGGAGCGATGGAGGAGAAAGAAACTTGAAAGAGAAGGCAACTTACTCCGTGATCTTCTTCGCCAGCTCGGTGGAGGCTGCGGTGGAATTGGCCGAGAAGACCCGGTAGCCACTTCTGGCCGCGTTCATCGCCAAAGAGTCATGCAACCCCCGTGGAGCTCGAAAGTGAGAAAAAACAGATTTATAAGGCAACAACAGCTTCCGTGGCATCCTTTTCTTTCCTCTCCGCCGCGATCACCGCCCCTTAAGGGGTGGGGAAGAGGAGGGGGAAGAGGAGGGTGGGGACCCTTCCGCTACCTATGGACTGGCTGGTCCATTCCTGCGGCAAAGTATGAAAGGGAGGGTGGAAATTATGATTATTAAAATAACATGGAGCAGCAGCTGCCTTGGGGAGTAGAGGGGTAGACAGACAGCGGGTAACCCCAGCCCATGCCCATGCCCACCCAGTGGCCCCTCATACAACAGAGGAGGGATGACCCCAACATGAGGGGGTTAGCAAGGTGGAGAGGAGCTCCCTTGGCTGGAGAAGGTGCGGGTGAGCTGAGGGAGGAAGGTTGCGGGGGGGTTCCTTGGGATGCAGCAGGGACGGACCAGGGTCTCCGTGGCGGGGTAGGGAGTCCCTGTGAAGGAGGAGGTCTCTAGGGCGGACGGTTCCATCCCGCTCCCCTCACCCAGCCGAGCGAGTTCCGCCACCCGGCCAGAGCGCCGCTCCCTCCGCCGCCATCTTCTCGGCGGGAAAAGCCCGCCCCCGCCGCCATCTTAGGTGAGGGCACCACAGCCGCGCTCCCCCGTTACGGCGTCCCCTCACCGCCTGCCCGAACAGCGCCGGTACCTCGGGAGGACAGCGGCAGAAACGTCCCTCCTCGGGGGATAAATACACTTCCCGCCGCCCGAGGGCGGCTCGCAGCGAGGCCGCCTCCCGCTTCTGCGCGGCGGTGCGAGGCACGGGGTGCACGCCGTGGCTGAAGTGCCCGTGCCTAAGATGGCGGCGGGGGAAACGGAAGCGCGGCGGCGGCGGCGGCGCTCTGGCCCCGCTCTGTGGCGGGGGCGGCGGCGGGAGCGCCCGCCCGGCCCGCGGCTCCCGCACCTCTGTCCCGAGGGAACGCTTCCTGCCCCGCGCTCCGCTGTCCGCTCCGGAATCCTCACGGGTACAGGCACTAAATGGCTTAATTAAAAAGGAAAGTTCAGCTCCGATCCAGCTGGCAGAGCGCCGGGCTGACCTTTCCATGCACTAAGAGTGTGCTTATATGGAACATCTACAGCACCTATAAATGAAATATATTAGTGCACATATTATTATATAAACACTATACAAGTTTTATGTATAAAATATAAAAAGGTATATTAAAGAGATAACTATATAATGTACATATCACATATGCATAATATATAAATGTGTATAGTAATTATATGCTATATATGTTACATGCATAGTATATATATATATCAATGTATATATAAGGAGGAGGTGAAACTTGGCTGAACAAATATATATATATATATATATATGTATTTACATATTTTAAATTTTTTGTATATGTACAATATACGTATCAGTCCTGGCAGGTGGGAAAATGAGGGGAGGTGACGACACTGTCAGGATCCATCCCCTGTACTCAGGATGGCTCAGAGCGCCCCACAGTGCAGCAGAAATGAGGGCATATGACACAAATTATGTATCGCAGGGAAGGCAAACTGCATTGATTTAATCACCAGCATCACCCCACATTACTTGGTTCACCCTGGAGGGAGAGGTTTTTCCTGGCAGTTCTCTAAGTCACTGTGCAATACCATCGTCTCTTAGCCCGTGTCCTCCCAGCTGGGAGGGAGGGAGGAGGGGGAGGCCTGGTGGGCTTCGTTCAGGACATGGACGAGGTTCCCCTCCATGACCCAGTGGCTTTCCAGCTGCTCTGGCGCGTGACAGCCACGGTGCCTCCAGCAGTGGCTCCCTGTCACAGACATTTCGTGCTCAGCTGAGAGCTGCAGCGCTGCCATCAGCCCCCTTATGCTGACAGTTCATTAAAGGTTGTCTCTCTCAAACACCCTCAATGCAAACGAGACAGAATTGTCCCTGTCCCCTCTGTATGCCAGCACTGCCCAAGCACCGGGATGGAGAGTTTTGTCTCCCTCCGCCACACTTGGTGACACTTCACCTGTCCCTGCAGTTCCAGGAACACATCCCCCTCCTGATGTGCCTCCTGCAGGTTCTAAATCCGTGCCTTGTCAGAGCAGGGGCTGTTCCAGCTCGGCTGTAGCGGCTATTCCAGCTTGACTCCCACATCCCGGCTCATTCCCCCAAGGCGAGGCGAGAGCTGACAGCATCAGCTGCCCAACTTCACTCTGAGGAGGCAGCACAGCCAGGCGTGAGATCCTGATCAGGCCTCCAGGCTGGCATCATCCTGACCTGAATCCACAGCATCCGTCGGCCAGACAGCCGAGACACCCCTCCTGGGCACCCCGACCCCATCCTGGGCACCCTGACCCCAGGCTGAGAGCAGTCACAGCACCCACGGTACAGCTGGTCACTCCTCACAGGTTGCTGCCTTTGTCCTTCAAAAAATTTGGGGGGAGCCAGACTGCTTTTGTGACGTAGGAAGCTGGCTGCTTCCCGAGGTCCCTCCTGCACCCACCAGAGAAATGGCAGTTCCCAGGGGAGCCAGGCACATCTTGCTGCAGGGACACCCAAGCAGGAGGGACATGCCCAAAGGGTGGAGAAGGGATCTTGCCACTGCAGGAGCCATGGCACACCCCTCCCCTGAGCACTCAGCCTCCCACCAACTCCCTCCTCTATAAAGCCCTTCCCTGCCTGGAATCAGGCATGTGGAGAAGGACGGGCTGTTCATCCCCTTCCCAGCTGGCTCCTCGCTCAGCAGCCTCAGCCCAGCAGCCCAGGGATGATGCTGTGGCCTCTGAGAGCCCTCAGCCTCTGCTTTGCCTTCCGGGTCCCCAAGCACCCTCCTCCTGTCACCATTCCTGCTGTCCCACGGGGTGCTCAGAGCCATCCCAGCCACAGGGAATGGATCTCATCGGCATTGTCACTTCCCTGCCCTTTTCCCAGCTGCTGAGGCTGAGAGGTTGCAAGTTTGTAGGTTCTGCTACAGGGCAGCCCCTGGCACAGCAGACAAGGTGTGCACACCTTGGAGGGGCTGGGTGTCCCAAAACCACCTGTTCTGTGTTCCTGAGATTCCCCTTCAGTGAATCACCAGCTTCATCCCTGCGGGGAGAGGCCAAAACCTGAGAGTCCCACCGGGATCGTTGTTGAAGCTGCAGGATTGGGATCAGCCCTGGGAAGGGTGATGGGCAGAGATCACGGTGTTATCACTGCCACGACCAGCCTTTCTCCTGGAAAGGGGAGTGACTCAGATTTCTCTGTGGGCTGAAGGTCACGCTTGGTTTTACAGCCAGGCAAAGGAGAAGAAAGGAGCAATTCTGTTTACTTAGGGAGTCATTAATATCCCAGCTCCTGGCATGTACAGAGGCAGCAGGAACCTCCCCCACAGAGCAGCAGAGAGCAAGGCTGTGCAGCCCTTTATTATTCCATTATCAGCCAGGCAGGATTAGGAGGGCGGGTCAGGGAACAGTGCCGGCTTTGAGCAGGTTTAGCTCCTTTCCAAAGGCTTATCCCGGCTCAGTCTCACTCTCTGGACTGGACTCACTTATTCTCTGCGCAGAGGGGTTTGAGTAATGCTGGGGAGAGAGTGGGCACGGGGTCATGGAGCTTTAATAGCCCAGCAGGCAAAACCTGGGAGGTTCCTTTAGCAGGAACTCATTTTATGTGTTGAATTTCAGAGATCAGGGCGGGCAATTCCTCAGCTCCGCCAAGTCCTGCATTGCTCCCCAGGGAAATCCAAGCCTCGGCGCTGCTTTGGCGCAGTTCCGTGCTCGGTACAACCCGGTGCTGGGGCGGCACAGCCATTCCAGGCGGCTTCCTGCAGAGCTGGACGAGGTTTTGCTCTTTATTCTTACCCAAGTTTCTCCCTGGAGCCCGGGTGGGGTGGCCGGAGCGTGCCGATCCCAGCCCGGCAAGAAAGGAGGAGCCGTGGGAACTGAGGCAGCGAATCCCTCTTCTTCTTTCCCAGGCCAGAAATGGGGTCTGTGATGGGATGTTGTGCCCCCCGTAAGGAACTCCACGCTGGGAATGCCTGCAGGCATCGAGCATCGCAGCAGGGATCAGCCCTGCATCGGGATCGAGCCTCCCAGCCCAGCCCCAGCCAGGTGGTTCTCATTGTAGCCTCTGACTCACCTCCCAAAAATTCCTGCTCTCACATCATGGCAGGAAACCGCTACCGGGAAGTGGTAAAACCCCTGGATGGCCTGAAATTCGCCTTCCCCCAGCGAAGGGGGAGATCAAACGGCAGACTTTGGCCTCAGTCCCTCTGACGCCAGGGCTTGTCATCGGGGGGACGTCTCGACTAGCGAGTGGTGGGTGTGTGGTTCCTCCAGACTCAGCAGCTTTTTGCCTGGCGTTTGGGAGTGTTTTCCCTGAGGAGGCCTGAGCTCAGAAATATTTTTGAGCAAATTACCAGCTGGGAGGAATGAGCTCAGCTCATCGGCATTGTTCAGGGCTTCCCGGTGAGTCCTGCGGTCCCAGGCTGTGCCGGCAGCTGCCGAGAGCTCAGCAGAGGGTCAGCGCTGGGGAGCAGCCCCCAACAAGTTGAAGAGCCTGGCTGCGATTTAGGAGCTGCCACAAAAAACCTGAGCTCCTTGGAGGCTGAGAATCCTCCCTGGGCCCTGAGAGAAGCTGGATTTTGAGGGAAACCAGCCACCCTCGGCTCGTGGAGGCAGGCAGAAGGTATAGCCACTTTCCCGAGTTCTGCAGCAAATCAGTGGCAGAGCCCAGACCTGTGTCCTAGCTCAGGTGGGATGTGATCCCAGTCACTCTCCTCCAGGAGATACCTGTGTTAGCTCTGTCCCCTCCTGCTCTGTGCTGGTCCCCCGTGTCAGCCCCAGCCCCACGGCTGAGAGGGGCGGATCCGCAGTCCCGGGCCTGGGTCTGCGTGGAAGCAGCTCCATCTCTGCACCGGCCGCTCCCGCAGGCGCTGCCTGGAAAGTTCCCACTGCTGCAGTCGGTGCCTGTCCCCCTGCCAAGCCTGCAGCCCTGCCAGCCCCGATGCAGCGCCAGCCGCGCTATTTCTGGCTCCACCTTGAGACGTGTACCTTCAGCAGCGGGAATGATGCTAAAAGAGATGGATCCTGGAGGAGTGCATCCCCCTCCCGTTCCCGGCCCCGGGTGGCTGCCGGCGGACGCGGCAGAGCGGGCAGGGATGTGGAGGAGCTGTGTGCCTCGAAGGGAAACGCTGCAGTTCATCTTGCAGCAGAGCCACGTCCTCTGCACGCCTCCTCTGGGGCTGTGATGCGGCCGTGGGACACTAAAATCCGGGTGTGCTCTGGCACTGAGAGCCCCAGGTCTCTGCTGCAGCCCCTGGGGGCACGAAGGGTTATGGAAAGCCTGGGAAGCCCCCAGGCTCTGTGCTTTCTTCCCCCAGGATAACTCCCAGTGCAGATCAGCTCCTCCAGCAGCTGGGCGCAGGAGCAGGAGAAGCCCGGGGCCTGAGGGAGCTGAGGGAGCTTATTGCCGTATCTAACCCTTGGCTTCTTGCACAGCTCAAGACAAACCTTGTCTGCTATTTCTGCCTCAATTTCCCCAAACTCAGGGCACACATGACCTTGCCCAGCGAACCCAGGGCACGGTGCTTCAAATGTAGAAACCTTCTCCACCAAAGGATGTCTGTGGAGTCTGGGATACCCCAGGGGTCCTCCCGGGACAGGAGCTGGAGGGGTGTTTGCTCTCGTGGGGAGACTGGTGGTCATGGCCGGACTGGACGCTCTGCTGCATGGGCGAGTCCCCTTTGCAGTGAGGAAGGAGATGGGGGGATTCTCCACGGGCTGTCCCCCCATCACTCCAGCTCCGTGCCACATCCCCACGTTGCATCCCGGCACTTCCCTCCCACACACGCGGCCTGAGCAGTGCCGCGCGGGCGGGAATGGAGCTGATCAGGACAAACCCGACCGGCAGTCGCCTGCCCACAGCCCGGGAGCTGTGAGCACCCTTCGGGCTGCCCTTGGGGTCGAGGGGCCTCGTTAAGGCTCTCATAATTAAGATAGCCCAAAACGACTAGTTATCAGCGCGGGGAAGGAAGTGATCCCACTTCTGCGTTAGACATCACAACTGGAGGCAAACAAGTGGTGTCTGTGTGGGATCGGTTTGAATCAGCCTGTGGCTGCGGAGAGCAAAGGGACCCGCCTGGGGCTGGTGGTGGCCACTGTGCTGGCCATGGCATGGAGTGGGCATCCAAGGGTGGCACAGCATCAGGTCAGACTTCTGGGAAGTCCCCACAGACCAGAAGTGAGATGGAAAAGCCCTGTCTGTGTCTCCCCTGCCATCACAGAGGCTGAGCCTGTGCAAGTCCCGTTCGCCATCTGAGACAAACCTGGCTGCAGCCCCATCATTTCCCAGCCCTTGGCATCCCCACTATGGGATGCCAACCCTTCCTGCACCCACTGCCAGCCTTGACACCTCGCCACGAAGCCACTCTCAGCCCCTTTCCCCACAGCACAAGCAAGGCCAGCAGAGCCTGGATGGGCATTCCACTCGTATTTAAAGCACAGGCTGGCAGGACGAAGGGGGATCCCTGCGGCACAGGGGCGCAGGGCCTTGGACGGATGTAGCATGGTGAGGACAGAGCCCAAAGCAGCCTCATCGTCCCAAGGCACCTGCCAGGAGCAATGGGACAGCTGCTCTCACATCCTCACAACACGACTCATGCCTTCCTGAGCGGAAATTGGGAGCGGGTTAGTCACCGAGAAGGGTGAGGGGCAGGTCAGGACGCTGCACTCTCCGGCATCCAGCTATTTCCTCCCATGACACCTTGCTGAGGAACCTCAGGGCTGTTTACAAACGCTGGACTGTGTCATGGCAGCAGCTGGGGAAGCGGCTGAGCCCGAATCTCACCCAGAATCAGCTGCAAGTGCTGCAGTTCCCAAGCCAAAACATCAGGGCTGGGAGCAGGTTTTGCCCCTCTGAGCATCCCTTTGTACCCACAGTGCCCAGGGAAGTCTTTCTGGAAAGCGCAGTGCTCCAAATCGCAGCGTCTCGGCTCTCCTCATAGGTCTGCTCTGGGAAAACAAGACTCAACCGTGTTATCTGCCCAGCTGGTCATCCCATGCCCTCCCTGCAATCTCTTGGCCAGTTCCAGAAGGTTTAAGCAGGGACAGAGGGCTCACTGCTAATTAAACTGCCCTAAGTGTGAGGAGTGATGCCTCCCTGAGGTGCAAGCTCAAGGTTAGGACAGAGCTACATCCATGGAGAATTGGTTGGCAAAAAAAATCCTTGTTGGGCTGGGCCAGACCCCTTGGAGCCCAGCAGTCCCTTGGGAGGGTGAGGTCAGTCCTGTTGCCAGCAAAAACTGCTGTCAATGATTTTTGCCAGCTGCCATGAACAGAAAGCAGCTCCCAGCCTTGCTGGCACCCTCCAGGCAAGTCCCCTGGGCTCTGTCCCCAGAGCTCTGTGCCCTGAGGTGGGGTTCACAGCACAGCTCACCTCCCTCCACAGAGCTTCATGCCCACGGCAACCTCCAACCCCCACGGATACCTGATGGCGAGCCACCAGTAATGGGCAGGACATCATCCCTCTCCATCCTCCCTCCTGGAAGTGTCCCCCGCCGGCTGCCCACTGTCCTCAGCCCTCACCGTGCCTCGATTTCTCCAGGCCCCCGCTTCACTCCTCTCTTGGAGAGATGCAGAAATGGTATTAAAACGCTGTTCAGTCCAGCGTGGGGGCTCCAGGCGCACCTGCCAGCGCCCATCCGTGCCTTGCTGGGAATGATGTGCAGGAGCTGGCGCGGGGGTGGCTGCCGGGTGCTCTGCCTACGCTCTCCCGGCGTGACCGTGGGTCTGTTCCCTTCCATCCCCAGCGCCGTGAGAGCACCCACGCCAGACACCCACCCCGGCAGCGCAGAACCACCCGCGGCAAACCCGCGGCGTCGCTTTGCCCCCGCCCGTCTGCAGAGCCGGTTCCCCTCGGAGCTCTGCCTGGAGCACGGGGCGGCGCTTGGGGAAACTGAGGCAGCTGCCGGGGGGCGTGGGGGGTACCGGACCAGCCCCGGGACGGGCCCCCCTCGGCGGGAGAAGAGGTGGCTGGGGG
>VWPU01013855.1:27384-41741 GCA_013398955.1 Callaeas wilsoni | reverse complement strand
AGCAGCCTGGGACAGCGGGAGGCACCCCTGCCCACGGGAACGGGATGAGACAGAAGATTCCATGGCATGTCCATGAAGATTCCATGGCATGGGATGTCCCGGCAGCCAGTGCCACACTTCGTTTCTCCTCCTGCATTCCTTGTGCCACTCTTGATGTTCTAAGCACGGCACATCCCCAGTTCTCAGATTACTGAGGGCAACAGAGCTCTGGGTATTATTAAATGAGGACTTTGGGAGCTTTGGTTGCAACACCTGAACAGGTAAAGACAATGAGCCCATGGTAAGAAGCCCCTCAGGTCTTTAGGACGCTGTTTTAATATTGGATTTGAGCGTTTCCTGGATCAATTTTTAACTCATTCATTGCACGAGATAAGGAAAGCCCCCTAAGAAGCATCTTTATGGCACAGCCTTTGCTTTTGAAGGTTTAAAAAGAAATTACTCTAGAAAGATGAATATTGACATCCCCCAGGTCGCACACCAGTAGCTATATGGAGTTTGGAATGAAATCTGTTGTTTTTATTTCTGATCCATTGATTTTGGCACTTTGGGACGAGCTTCAATGGACACAGTGGAATTCAGTCAAAGGTTGGACTTGTCGGTCTTGGAGGTCTCTTCCAACCTTAAGGATTCTGTGATTTGAAAATGTGTTTTTTAGGAAAGGCAGCCACAGGAGAGCCCCGATTCCATTGACAAGAGGGAATTTAACAGCAATAACTCCTGAATTCCCTGTGCTGGGGTATTGTCACTTTGAAATCCACAGCACAGCGTGGGGAAAATGGGAAAATATGTCGGAAAATAAAATTTCCTATGAAAACTAGCTGATTTTTGAGTATCAAAACATTGTACTGAAGTCAGCTGAACAATTTACAGACTAAGTGATGCAGGAGCTGGGTGAATCATTTCATGGAAATTCCTAAATTAGCTATTTTTGATTCTTTTGTTCACAAATTGTCTTGAAACAGCTCAGGGATTTTCTCAATGAGCTGGGCTTTAGTCCCTGTGCCAGTGGGCCCGGTGTGAAATTTGGCAGCTCTTTTCCCTCCCATCCATTGGAAGGATGGAAAATGTAGGATTTCTGCATGAGCAGCTTTACGTTGGCTCTCCAAATGTGTTCCCCATTATTGTTATTTAATGTTTGCACATAGCAGAGCTCGCAGGAATTGGAGGAGGATTCAAATAAAAGAAACAGAATTAAAACATATTTTCCCAGGAACAGGTAATTTATGCCTTGTGCAGGGATAACAGCAGGAAGGGGGTGGATGAAATAATTATTCTCCATGTATACATTGGTATTTTTTATATAAGTTACTGAGCTGAGTGTGAAATATGGGAAATACGAACAATTTCCCTTGTGCCTTTCTTCTGCTGGTTTTTATTTCCCTTTTTTCTGTATTTCCCCCCTTCCTTTGTCTCTGGCAAAGCCTCAGCAGAGCAGGAGAACACCAAATTCATCGTGTAAAGCAAAGCCTGGCTTGTACCTGTGGCCAGAGCCTCTCTTGTTCTGGATTTACGGTTAAACTGAGGTTTAATCCCTGCAGGATTCCCTCTGTGTGCTCTGAAGGCTGAGCTCAAACCAGCAATTCCTAAGGGGGCAGTTCAGGGAAGGGATTTAACTTTATTTAATTCCTCATGGGGAAATGCTTCCAAAAATTGCTGTGGTTGAAATATAGAGAATTAGAATTTTTTTTCTTCCATTCTATCTAAGGCAATTAATTGTTTAATTACTGAACACAGCTTTGTTTTCAGAGCCTGGATGAGGTGCAGTGTTTCTGTTAAAGACTTTTAGCTCCTGCTTTGAACAGGGAAAAAAATTCTCCAAGGGGGAATACCTTCCAGGGATTAAATTAAATGATTGTGTGTATTTAAAAGTCTTAAAGGCACATTTAAATTAAAAAAAAATAGGCAAACTATTTAAGTTAGTCAAGTTATAGCATCCACTAATATGACTAAATCATTTTTAAAGGAATCCCCTCAGTTTATTATTTCTTACACGCAATTTTGTGTGTTGGCTCCTGGGATCTGTCAGTTTGTCCCAGGAGCTAAATTTTGCTTGTTTCAGGAGAAGCTTGGGAGAAAACTGGAATTAATACATTAATTTTTAATATGTTACTTGTGTTAGAACATGAGGGTGGAGTGAGTGAGAGCAAGAAATCTCCCGGACGGGAGGGGAAACCTGCCCTAAACCCCAGCTGAAGAGGTGGGATTTGCTAGTTGCTCCCATTAGCTCCCAGGCAGCTGGAAAAGCTGGATTGATCCATGTCACTTTAGGGCAAAACCCAATTAATTTCCAGAGATTTCTCTTGTTCTCAAAGCCTTATTCTCTCAGCAAGTCCAGTGAAGCTCAGACAAGCTCAGCTTCATCCTTTGCTTAAAATTCTCTGGTAAAATGGGAGATCCTAAAGGAAAATCCTTGTGGGGAGGGAAAGGTCAATGTGCTGGGATCTGTCAATAGGACCACAGACACCTATTGGCTTTCGCCATTGTCTTGATGGCAGAGTAAATACTAATCACCTTTCATTAATTAACTGTGCATTCGGGACTGGAGGCTTTCATTCCAGAAAGCACCATCGAGTCAGGGCCTGTTTTTCTGGCACTTTGAGAGCTCTGAGGGCACTGTGGAGGGAGTCACCTCTGGGCAGTGCCACCCCTGAGCAGTGCCACCCTGGGAAGTGTCACCCTGGGCAGTGCCATCCTGAGCAGTGCCCCCCCTGGGCAGTGACACCCTGGGCATTGGCACCCTGGGCATTGTCACCCTGGGCAGTGCCATCCTGAGCAGTGCCACCCCTGGGCAGCGACACCCTGAGCAGTGTCACCCTGAGCATTGTCCCTCTGGGCAGTGCCACCCCTGAGCAGTGCCACCCCTGGGCAGTGCCACCCCTGGGAAGTGTCACCCTGGGCAGTGACACCCCTGAGCAGTGTCACCCTGAGCAGTGGCACCCTGAGCAGTGTCACCCCTGGGCGGTGACACCCTGAGCAGGGTCACCCTGAGCATTGTCACTCTGAGCAGTGTCACCCTGAGCAGTGTCACCCCTGAGCAGTGTCAGTGTCACCTCTGATCAGTGCCACCCTGGGCAGTGTCACCTTGAGTAGTGCCACCCTGGGCAGTGTCAGTGTCACCCCTGATCAGTGCCACCCTGAGCAGTGTCACCCTGAGCAGTGACACCCTGAGCAGTGTCACCCTGGGCAGTGCCACCCTGAGCAGTGCCACCCTGCGCAGTGTCACCCTGGGTAGTGCCACCTGTGTGTCCCCAGCCCTCATTTCCGTGCAGTCCCCTGGGACCGGTCCTGGTGGTGGCCCCTGGGCCAGGAAATGGTGCAGGTGGCCGTGTCCACCCGCGGGTCCCAAACTGCAGTGCCTGAGCCTGGAGCACCAGAGCGAGGGTTCTGTCCTGCGCCGAGCAGAGCTGCGGCCGCGGGAGCTTCCCGTCACACCGAGCAGCACCTCCGGAGGAGGAAACCGCGGGGCAGAGCAGGCCAGGCACTGACAGAAGTGCTTTATTGACAGCTCGGTTTGCTGTGGCCCCGTTTCTCTCTTCTCCAGGTTTCCCGTTTTCCTGGTTTGCAGCGAGGCGCGTCGAGCGCGCGGCTCTGCCCGGTTTGCTGTGAAGGGCGTGAGATCAGCGTGCCGCCAGCCAGCACCTTCCTCCGAGGCACCACGGGCCAAGCTTTACCCAGCACAGCCACAGAGAACGGAGCAGCGGGCAGCCAGTTACGGGAAACAGCCTTCAGAGCGAGCGTGGCTTTGCTGGGAACGCTCCGGCATCTCCTGGTGTTGAGGTAGGAAGTGTTCTGGGCAGGCAGGGGAAATGAAACCCCGCTGGGGCTGAGCAGACAGTGGAGATGCACTGCCCTTGCTGCAGCCCTTACCTGCGCTGCACTTCCTGCCCTGACCGGGGCTGTGGGATCTGCAGGGCACCAAAGCCAGCTGGCCATGGCCTTGGACCCAGCGCTGATCCCCAGGGAGGATCTGCACCACCAGGTGAGGAATGAATCCCTGATTCCAGCTGTCACCCCCAGGGAAGCACTCAGGGCTGAGACAGCCGAGGCCTGGGGGTCACCCAGAGCGCTCGTGTGACACAGGGGAGCGGAAAAATTCGTATTTTTGGTAAGGGGAGACAGATATCCAGAGAGAAGAGCAGTGGTGGTGCTTGGCTTTCCCAGCCTCAGTGATTCTGGCATTCTGTGATTTCTCTATTCAACATGAATAACTCCAGGATGGGGCGATTTCCCTATTTTGAGATGTTTGCCATTCCCTAACAAAGCACCTTGCACCAAATACCCTGGAATGCTTAAAACATGATCCATCTTCTCAATGTATTGCAGGAGAAAGTCTCTCTCTGGGAATATTAGTGACTCCACAACTGGAGCAAATAAATTTTGCTTTCCCTAAGTAATGCAGCTTATGGCGCAGATCTAATTTTAGATTCCCTCTGCTGCCCCTAAATCTTTGCTCCGTGTCTTTCCCAGCTTGATGGAAGGGCATATTTAATTATCAGGAGTCACATTTGTGTGGGCAGATCTTCCATCACCAATGCATATGTCTTTGGGGTTTGGAATTGCTGAAATCCCATTATTCCTCAGCGCTGAGTAACTGAGCACCCAAACCACACCCGCAGCCGCGTGGCAGATGCTGATGCATGCAGGATCGAAGGAGGCACGAGGAGGAGCTGCCTTTGCAAGCAGGGCAGTGTGTGGGGAAGATATTCCCTCCAGCTTTGATTCCCAGCTCCTGGAATACCAGGCAAAACCTCTCCCCAGCCAGGCCTGTAAGTGACGAACCTTCATTCTCATGGAATCATGGAATGGTTTGGGCTGAAAGGGACCTTTGGGCCATGCAGGTCCATGGGCAGGGACACCTCCCACTGTCCCAGGGTGCTCCAAGCCCTGTCCAACCTGGCCTTGGACACTTCCAGGGATCCAGGGGCAGCCACAGCTTCTCCGGGCAACCAATTAATACAATTAACATTTGCTCATTTCCTCTTGGCAATGTGTTGGATCTGCTCCTCTCTCTGCCTCAAAGAGCTGGGACCTGCTCCTCACAGACATGGGCCAAGGCCTGGCTTCAAACACAGGGATCCAGCTCTGGTGTGCAAAGGGTGGGAAGGAAAAGCCTTTTAGAGCAGCCAAAACTTCCTCTGAGAAGGCTGTGAACATCACAGCCCCGTGGTGGGCCCAGTTTCAGTCCCATGGTGGTTCCAGTTTCACTCCCATGGTGGTTCCAGTATCACTCCCATGGTGGTTCCAGTTTCAGTCCCATGGTGGGCCCACTTTCAGTACCATGGTGGTTCCAGTTCCAGTCTCATCATGGTTCCAGTTTCCAGCCCAGGTGGTGGTTCCAGTTTCAGTCTCTGTGGTGGTTTCAGTTCCAGTCCCATTGTGGGCCCAGTTCCAGTCCCATGGTGGGCCCAGTTCCAGTCCCATTATGGTTTCAGTCTCCAGTCCCTGTGGTGGTTCCAGTTTCAGTCCCATGGTGGGCCCAGTTCCAGTCCCATGGTGGTTCCAGTTTCATCCCCATGGTGGGTCTAGTTTCAGTCCCATTGTGGGCCCAGTTTCAGTCCCATGGTGGTTCCAGTTTCCAGCCCATGGTGGTCCCAGTTCCAGTCTNATTCCCATGGTGGGCCTAGTTTCAGTCCCATAGTGGTTCCAGTTCCAGTCCCCTCACTTCCCCCTGTGCTGTGTCATCTCCAGGGACTGATCTTGCCATGGCAAAGGCTCCATTAAACGTGAAGCAATTCCTGCACACCCCAAATGATCCAGTCCTTGTCCTTCTAATATTTACCTGGAAGGTTTTCCCAGTTGAATTCTCGTGGCATGTTTCTACCAGGCAGGTACGTTTTGATAATTACTCAAATAACATTATGAAAATCAAGAGAAACCAATCAAAATCCATTAAAAAGTCACAGATTGGACGTTTAGCCCCAAGTCCTGCTCACTGCATGGCCAATGTTAGAGCCTTGTCCAGTCAGGTCCTGATTATCCTCCAAGCACTCTGTGCCAAGAACTTCTGCCTCAGCTTCATTGCTCTTCTATTAAAAAGCTGTTCTTGAGTCCATAAATTTATTTTACTCCGACTGCTACATGAAAAGGCATAAACCAATTTATGAGCTGAGAAATGCTCCTCTCACTGCCACAGCAATTTGACATCTGCCAGCTTTAATTCTGGCTCTCCTAAAGCCTGTGTGTGGTTTGGGGGAGGAAGGGGAGCCCGGGAGGAGAGAACTCCATCCCAAATCCGAGGGGATGCCTGACACAGCCAGGGATGATCTGTCAGAGACAGCGTTTCACGGGCTGCTCCGCTAGCAGGGATGCTCTGGGAGCGGCTGCTCGGAGGGGAGTGGGCTCGGGGTGGAAGGAAGGACACGACCCCACCAGCACGGGCTGAGGGACCGAGGCTGCCCTGCACGGCGGCCCCTGCTCTGTCCCCAGCCCAGAGGGCAGAACGGGTTCGAGCTGCTGGCCTTGGGGCAGCGGGCGGGAGATCAGGATGCTTCTCCATCTGCGCTGCGGTGCTGTCCCTGCACCAGCCTGGCCTCCTGCTAATGACAGCGGCCTCATTAGGGCCCTGCCAGCTTCAAAGGGCTGTCTCACCGTGCCACAAGCACTGCAACGTCTTCCTCAACATCTAAGCTCCCCCTGCGTCAGGGAGAAGGAGCAAAAAGCAAAGGAAGGGTTTGGATGTGAGATCCCAGCTCTGGTCTCTTTTAATCGCTCCCCAACTGTGAATTATTTATGCTCAGTTTGCACCTCCTGCAGGAGCTTGTGCCGCTGTTTATGAACCATCTCTCAGCCTTCACCGTGGTCCAGACCCCTCCAAGCTCTGCTCCGCCCTCAGCCTCTGCCACGCTCAGTTCCTCCTCTCTGAGAACTTCAGGAATTTCCAGCTGCAGGACTGGAACCCCCTTTGCCCCCCAAATCCTCCCCCAGACCCTGGGCACCCCCACACCGAGCGGCTGTCTCTGACTGACCAGCATTTCCCTTCTCTGACCCTGCAGCCAGCCTGACCCCTTTTCCTCCTTCAGCAGCCTGTGCTTGGCACTCAGCCTGGTTTCACCCCTGTCCAGCCCAGGGCCTTGCCCTCAGGTCATTCACATTTTATTCTGTTTCTGCTATTTCGGTCTGTTCAGCTTCTCTGCGCACAAATTGGAAGAAAGCTGGGGCAGGGTCATCACCTTTGAGCCCGGGGTGGGAATGCTGATGTCCTGCTCGCCCCACACCCAGGGCAGTGCAGGCTGCAGCGCTTCCCATCACACCCAGAGTCCTCCTGTGCAGAGCTCTGCCTCGCTCCCAGCACTGCGTTAAACAAAATACAGACGGCAAGCAGGGAAAACACCACAACCAGACTTCGGGAGGTGTGGAAGGAAGAGGAAGCAGAGTTTCAAAGAATCCCGGAATGATCTGGGTTGGAAAGGACCTTAAAGATCATCCCTGCCATGGCAGGGACACCTCCCACTGTCCCAGGCTGCTCCCAGCCCCAATGTCCAACCTGGCCTTGGGCACTGCCAGGGATCCAGGGGCAGCCACAGCTGCTCTGGGAATTCCATCCCAGACCTTCACCACCCTCCCAGGGAACAATTCCTGCCCAATCTCCCATCCATCCCTGCCCTCTGGCAGTGGGAAGCCATTCCCTGTGTCCTGTCCTTCCATCCCTGTCCCCAGTCCCTCTCCAGCTCTCCTGGAGCCCCTTCAGGCCCTGGAAGGGCTCTGAGCTCTCCCTGGAGCTTCTCCCCTGCAGGTCCCAACGTCCTCCCAAGGGACAGCGCAGGGGCAGCTCCAGCTCTGCTCTCCAGCCCAGGCCAGGACCATCCCCTCCAGAAGGAAATCCCAGCACAGCTGAAGCTCCTTCCCTGTGATCCGAGCAGGACAAGGCTCTGAGCTGCTGGGACACAACCTTCTGTCAATGTGGTGTAAAAAATACGCAAAAGCCAGGGAAACCACCATTCCTCGGTCTGTAATTTTCTGTCTGTGCTGTTCTCTCATTTCCACGGCTGCTCTTTGCATGTACCAAATTTGTCTTTATTACCAGAGCAAAGCACGGCTGATATTTACACTTCCAGCAATGCATGCAAGAGACAAAAAACAAATGCTGGGCTTTGACTCATAAATAAACCTTGTTTTGTAGTCAGTGCAACAAGACATTGGCATTTTCTTGGTAACACTGGAAGCTGTTACAGCACTGCCAATCGTCAATAACTGCTGTGGAGCTCAGTGCCTTGGAAAACACGCTGAAAATATTTAAATTTTAATTATAAGTTTAAGTTTAATTTAAATTAGTTGTAGTCCACAGTCAATGCTGCAGGGACATGAGTATTCTCCTTTGTTTAGGCACATCCTATCACAGGGAATACTTATGGGTTTGAAAGGTACTTAAGTGCTTGATTCTTCTTTATTTCACCTGGAATCGGGAGAATAAATTCCATAAGGTCTTAAATCTACTTTCTAATTTATTATTATCCACATGATTCGGTAATCTGTGAAAAGATTCTACAATTTTAACATTAAAAATCCAGGTTGTTTCCAGGGGAGCCTTTTCCTCAGGGCAGAGTCAGCTCTGGCTGTAAATCTGAGTGCAGTGCAGGGAACACTTTGGAGCGTGAAGGGTTTTACATGGATCTTACAACAAATCTCACTCCGAGAGCCCAAATTACTGCCAGGTCCTTGGGCTGGATGGCTGCTTGTGAAGGCTCAGGAAACACAGCCTGGCCCTGCAGCCAGCTCCCAGCTTGGTCGGGAATTAGTGGAATGCTACAGGACATAAAGCAAAGGTCAGCTGAGGAGAGCACACAGCTGGCTGGGAGGAGGTCCTGGGGTGCCCCAGGAAATGCCCCGGCACCGGGTCTGCACCCACAGGCACTGGGGATGGAGGGTGCCCGTCAGGGCAGTGAGAGCAGCACCCACAGGAGGGATGGAGGGTGCCCGGCAGGGCAGGGACAGCAGCACCCGCAGGAGGGGTGGAGGGTGCCCGTCAGGGGAGTGACAGCAGCACCCGCAGGAGGGACGGAGGGTGCCCGTCAGGGCAGTGAGAGCAGCACCCACAGGAGGGATGGAGGGTGCCCGGCAGGGCAGGGACAGCAGCACCCGCAGGAGGGGTGGAGGGTGCCCGTCAGGGGAGTGACAGCAGCACCCGCAGGAGGGACGGAGGGTGCCCGTCAGGGCAGTGAGAGCAGCACCCACAGGCACTGGGGGTGGAGGGGGCCCGGCAGGGCAGTGACAGCAGCACCCACAGGCACTGGGGATGGAGGGTGCCCGTCAGGGCAGTGACAGCAGCACCCACAGGAGGGATGGAGGGTGCCCGTCAGGGCAGTGACAGCAGCACCCACAGGCACTGGGGATGGAGGGTGCCCGTCAGGGCAGTGACAGCAGCACCTGCAGGAGGTGAGGCTGCACGGAACAAACGTCCTCACGGCTCTTGGCTCCAGGTAGGAAGACCTCGAATTTTCTGAGGGCTGTGGTTCTGCTCCACAGCATTTCCAGCTTTACTTCTCCCTTTACAAAATACTTGGGTAACTCTAGAAAGATACCTGAAGACACCCAGACCTTTCCCTTTGCTGCCCAGACTGATCACTCCTGGCTTTTTAAGCCTAAAGAGGTTGTGGCCGGCTGGGGGTTGGTCTCCTGTCCAAGGTGACAAGGGATGGGACAGGAGGAAATGGCCAGGGGAGGTTCAGGTGGATATCAAGAAAAAATCCTCCTCAGAAGTGGTGTCCAGCCCTGGCAGAGTTGCCCAGGGCAGGGCTGGAGTCCCCATCCCTGGAGGGGTTTCAAAGCTGTGTGGATGTGGCACCTGGGGACACGTGTCAGTGCTGGCCTTGGCAGTGCTGCGAATGGTTGGATCCATGATCCTAAAGGTCTTGTCCAGCCTAAAGGATTCTATAATTCAGTGGGTCTATCTGTGTCCTGCCCCGCAGTGTGACTGTCCCTGAATGTCACCTTTAAACTGAACCTCCCCTTGTCCCCGGTGCTTCCCCACTGCTGAGGTGTCTGAAAGGGAAATGTCAGAAATCTCTGCAGTATGCATTTCTGTGCTGTTCCTTTTTCTCCCCTCTTATTAGAACCCAAAGAAAAGGTGACATCTGCTCCACAGTGTCTGTATTTTAATCACCTGTGAAAGGATGAATTAACCAGCAGCTAATGAGACTTGACAGTTTTACTAATATTAGAAATGGGATTGAAGGAGGAACAATTCCCACGTACATTCTATAGATCTTTGAAATTTATATTGGAAATATGTTCTGGAAAATATGACTGCAGCTTTGAAACCATGCCCGTCATTTCCTTGATAACAGACATAAAGTTCTCATTTTCTTGTCAGCAGTTAATCAGCAGCCTCAGATACCTGGGTGTGCTGGAAAAGGGAACTCAGAGCAGGCAGGTGACACACAGAAATGAAAACACACAGTTGTGGGAAGCTCAGCAGTGAAACACCCATTTATGGCCTGCAGTTGAAGGAGGGCAGGGATGGATGGGATATTGGGAAGGATGGGAGGGTGGGGAGGGGTTGAGATGGAATTCCCAGAGCTGTGGCTGCCCCTGGATCCCTGGCAGTGCCCAAGGCCAGGCTGGACACTGGGGCTTGGAGCAGCCTGGGACAGTGGGAGGTGTCCCTGCCATGGCAGGGGTGGCCCTGGGTGGCCTTTGGGGTCCCTTCCAGCCCAAACCAGTTGGGATTCTGTCGTTACTGGAAGGGCCCCATTACTGAGCCCTGTGGCCCTGCAGTCACGGCTCCGCTCACCCCCAGCGTCTGTGTCACCAAGGCAGCTCTGCGTTGTCACCTCTGGCCAGGCAGCAGAGCCCTACAGAGAGGAGTGTGGGTCATCAAAAGCCATCCCGAGCTCAGCCATGTCCTTCCTGCCTTACTGTGGAGCAGCAGCTCCGAGCACTTCCCAACAAACCCATCAAACCGGGGCTCCTTCCCACAGAGATGGGGCGGGAGCTCTCCCAGGCCCTTCCCGAGGGGTTCTCTGCGAGCTGGAAACGCTGCCGGCTCCTCTGCCGGCTCCTCGGCAGTGGCAAAGTGCGGCTGAGGGAAGCCGCGTTCGACTCCATTTGCCGTAATTGCAGGGGTAATTGAGAAGAAAGACTAAACAGGCAGGTCAGAGCTCCTTCTCCAAGTAATTACGTGTGATTTATACAGAGGGTGCAGTAGCACAGAGACAGAAGAGTATGTAAATTTTGGAATGATTTCCTAGAGAAAACGATTATAAGGTTAACAGTAGCTCGGCATCCTAAAATTAGAAATTATTTTAAACTCCGTGCGTTCAGGGAATTACCTCTCCCATGGAAATGTGTATCCATCTCGTTAGAGGCAATTTAGGAAGCGGAGAGGCTTTTTGGTTCCTGGAAGCGGCTCGGAGAGAGCAGCAGCTGGTGGCTGATGTGGGTGAGTGACAGGCTGCGCTCCTGGCCTCAGCACAGCCCGGCTGGCGCTGCCCCACCCCGCAGGAAAATATTCCTAAGGAAACAGCAAGTCCAGGGACCCCCAGGCACTTCTCCCTCTCAGCGGTGACTCCCCTCCTTCCAGAATTCCTGCCACACCGCGTTCGAGCAGGGATTTGTACCCCGAGCCACCACAAGCGCCCTGCTCGCGGACGTTCTCCCTGCGCCCCGCTGCACTGAAGGAGCCCTGGGCCAGCGCCGCACGAGAGGGCTCAGGAAGCATTGCCGAGCACCCGGGGGTGCTGGAGTGGCCAGGGAAGCACAGGGAGCAGGGGAGAACATCCGTGGGGTGGACAGGGCACAGGACAGCCCTGAAATCACACGCTGCCCGTGCACTCGGAGATCCTCCCAGCCGGAGCTGAAGGGAAACCCTGAAGAGTTCCAGAAGATTCGCAGAAGCTTTTAATTCTGCCAGAGCTCTGCATCAAGGGATGCTGCTGATGCTGCGTTCAGGTCTGGAAATCGGGAGGGGTAGAGAGGGAAAAATGTTGCTCATGGATTGTAAGGTTTGTTTTGCCTTAAAAAAGGATCAGTGAGGAGGAAATAAAGCCCTCAAAGGACATTCCTGTGCTCCCAGGAGGGCGTTTCTGTAAGGAATTCCCTGGAATCAAACCACACCGGCCTTGGAGCGATGTGTGCACCCCAAACTGGGATTTGCAGTGACCCGGAGAAGTGGGGAAACCTCAAAACAAACACCCTCTCACATTCCCTCTGTGGGTTTTCCCTCTGTGCCTGCAAGAAATTCTTCAGTGCTTGGTGAAGTCCGTGCCCAGGGGTGGAGCATGAGGTTGGAACTAGATCATGGAATCCTGGAATGGTTTGGGTTGGAAGGGACCTTAAAACCCACCCAGTGCCACCCATGCCCTGGGCAGGGACACCTCCCACTGCCCCAGGCTGCTCCAGCCTGGCCTCCCACTCTATTTCTTAAATTCTTCAAGGAACTGGAAGGACATTTAGGAAGATAACTGAGAGCTAGACTTGCCCAATCCCTTTGCTCCTGTGTAGTTTTGTAGCCTCTCGGTAAAATGGGAATAATATTTGTATGACCCTTTCCCATCCATGGACTGAAATGGGCGGATGGGAGCGAACCGTGAAGATGTTCCCGTTCTCTCTCACTCTGCTTTGGGGGAAGTTTTTATTATTATTGAATTCTCAAGTTTTGGAATGCTCAGCTCCAAGATTTTTTTATTAAACTCATCTGTCAAAACAGAAATCCTTTCTGGAGAAGGCTGGGTTGTAAAGGACATATCCGATGGATGTGTGAATATTATGTCCATAAATGTTTGTTAGGAAGATTATTCCCAGCTGATATGACAAAGGGATGAGAAATTGGATCACAAATCTCATTAACGACCCAGACACTGAAGGAGAAATGAAGCCAATTAACGTTGATGGGACTTGTCAGGAGAATGTCATGGTGCTCCTCTTCATGCCAGTCACACACCCCGACTGAGCAACCCCAGCGACGGCTTCCCTCTCCTCAGGAGCAAGTCTGGGTGGATAATGAAGGAATCTTGGGTGGATAATGAAGGAATCATGAGTGGATAATGCCCGCTTTTCTCTGCTTCCATGGAATTGCCTCGGTTCCCATGAGGGATGTAATCCTGAAGTTCTGAGAGGCAGAGGAGGCATCAGGGCCGGGTCTCCCTGACCTGGCAGAGCCCCTCCACTCTCATCCTCTGCGGGTACTTAAGTGGAATTAAAGCTCCGACTGCTCTGTTTCCATGACAACTTTTCTTTCCGTGAGAAAAGCCCTGCAAATCGCGGTCTGTGATTTGAGCGCTCCGTAAATGTGGCCATTAAGCATCATCTACTTCGTACTCCGGGAAAAGCAAAGCAGAGAAACGCAGCCTTTTAAGCCTGGGTAGAAAAGGGACTTTTCCACCTGAGAACCAAAACAGAAAACTGATGGAAATGGTTAAAATTATCAGGCTTGAAATCTTATTTATGTGTGGTGGTACAAATGAGATTGACACGAGTGACACCTGCAGCTCCAAGGGGTGGAAGGGGACAGGGTTGGTCTCTCAGGAGCGCGTCCCCGTGCCAGGTGATCCAAGCTGGAAGGGAACAAACCGAGGATAGGAAAGGAATTTACTCGGTTTTCACTTTTAACAAAAATTCCACTTTGGTTGGGAGGGACCCCAAAGCCCACCCAGTGCCACCCCTGCCATGGCAGGGACACCTCCCACTGTCCCAGGCTGCTCCCAGCCCCAGTGTCCAGCCTGGCCTTGGGCACTGCCAGGGATCCAGGGGCAGCCACCGCTGCTCTGGGAATTCCATCCCAGCCCCTCCCCAGCCTCCCAGGGAGGAATTCCTTCCCAATCTCCCATCCATCCCTGCCCTCTGGCAGTGGGAAGCCATTCCCTGTGTCCTGTCTCTCCATCCCTTGTCCCCAGTCCCTCTCCAGCTCTCCTGGGGCTCCCTCAGGTGTGTAGCCTCAGTACTGTGAGGCCACAACGAGGTCACCCCAAAGCTTCTCCTCTCCAGGTGAACAATCCCAGCTCTCCCAGCCTTTCCTCCCAGCAGAGCTGCTCCATCCTCTGATCATCTCAGGTGATCATCACCTGCCTAATGAAAATATCTGCTTTTAATACAGAATAATTGATTGCTTCAGGCAGTAAAATCACCTCTGCAATGACTGCAAAGCTGAGTGGGACTGTACAGAAGTTGTTTTTCAAAAGTAGAATAAAATACAGCATTTATATTTATATATGTTAAATACAGGGGATTTCATAAACCATTCTAAACACAATTCAGAACAGGTGAGAATTACAAGAAAGTTCTATAGACTGTGGTGTCAGGAAAATTAATCCACCAACACCAGAGGTTTATGTCCAAAAAGGAGACAGAGGAGTCCCGTTACTTTATTCGAATAAAGGGAGAGGCCATGGGGCATTCCCCTGGGGACTCTCAATGGAGGACGC
>VWPU01013855.1:0-27275 GCA_013398955.1 Callaeas wilsoni | reverse complement strand
AGAGGTACAGACTTCCTGGAACGCCTAATTCCTAAGATTCCCTTCTAATGTATACCCCCCTTGCCTTTTTTTTTAAATTCCTATGGAATTTATGGTTCTCCTCATTGTTTGTTTCATCTTTTGATATTCAATTTCATTTATTTGCAGACCCACAGTTTACTGATAAAGACAAATCTCTCTTTCCATTCATCAATCAGTGGAACCCTTCCCATTGTTTCTTTTATCTCTTAGTGCTAGTTTTTATCTACCAGCAGGCCCACAGCTTATTTGTAAAGACAAGTCCCTCATTCCTTTCAGTGGTATCAAGTGGTATTATTTAAGTTCCCTGTGCTGTTTTAAGGTTTAGACTGGCTGTTTGGGAAAACTCCCTCCCCAAAAGGGCTGTGAGGCCCGGGACAGGCTGCCCAGGGCTGCTGGGAGATGCTGGAGCTGTTCCTGCCCCACGCACCAAGCTCAGCAGGGTCACCGGGAGCAAACACCTCCCGGATCTCTGAGCACCGCCACGGAAATCCCCGCTCCCGGTTCAGCACGGCTCTGGGTGTGGACGCAGGAGCTCTCGTGTAAATATCTGTGTCGTGGCTCCGAGGTGGTTGTTTCCCTGCTCGCTTGACAAGAGGCTGGCTGGAAATGGGGTGGAAATGAAGGCTAACCTCATGGAGCAGCTGTGCAGGGAGTGGAGATCGGTTCAGGGACACCGTTTGCTTTGGGTCCTTCACGTGGAATTAGGGTCATTACTGTGATTTAGCAAGAGCCGTGTGCAAGTACACACAGGAACGAGAGAAAACAACATTTTCAAGGGTTATTCAGCAGAGGGTTGCAGAATACAGATGTTGGCTATGATATATTTGCACTAAACTGGATTGTGGGTAAATAAAGGACTTGATCTTAAATTCAAGATTGGAATCCACAGGCTCTGTTTCACTTTTGCAACTCATTCAATAAATGTTTTGGCATCCATGTCTGTTCTGCTGCCTTAATCTTCCCTTCTAGAGAGCAGAAATTAGCATTTGTAATTTATTCAGCAGGGGAAACAAAAAAAGGCTGGGCACAGACTCCGAATTTAATGCCCCAGAGATAACCCGGGTGCTGAGTCAGCAGCAGGAGCATCACCGAATGAACTCCTCTCCTGAGCCGCATTTAATGGGAGAGATGGCAAAGAGTGGGAAAAGCTTTTATCTGTAGTGCATTAAAGCAGATACGAGTCTCCAGTGCACCTTCAGACCATTTTTGCAGCGTTGTGCTGTCCCCAAACCCAGCATTTCCTGAGGCAGCAGCTCAGCCCCAGCCCGTCCAGGGGCAGCAGCAGGACCAGGGCTGCAAAGTGGAATATTTTGGGCACCTGCTGCCATCCAGAGCAGTTTTCCCTTTGCTTTTGCCTTCCCTGGGGCAGGGCAGGACTTATTGGGTGCTGGAGTAACATCCCAGCTGCCAAAATTTACTTTCTCTTTTCAGAGATGGATTCCGCCCTCTCTTAACTCGAGCAAATTTATCCCTGGACTTGCTCCAGAATTCTCCCGTTGTGGTGCAGGTGCCCTCGAGCTGAGCCCTCTGCTTCCCCCGACCCGCTCCTCTGCATTTCCCTTCGTGTTTGACTGTAATAAACACAAGCAGCAGCTCCGGGGCAGGGCCAGAGGGGGATAAAAGCAGCCTCTCCCTGCCTACAGGAGGCTGGAGCTGGGGGAACCGGGCTCTGCTCCCAGGAAAGAAGGGACAGGATGGGAGGAAACTGCCCCAGGTTGTACAAAGGGAGGTTTAGGCTGGAGTTTAACGCAGTTATTTCGTGGAAAGGGCTGTCCAGCCCTGGCACAGCTGCTCAGGGAAGTGCTGGAGTCCCCACCCCTGGAGGTGTTTTTGGAACTGAAGAGTTTTTGGAATCATAGAGCACTTGGCTTGGAAGGGACCTTAAAGGTCATCGACATGTCCAGTACGTGACTCCTTTATCAGAACTGAGCAAACCCTCCACGTGCATCATCTCTGAGAAGAAACCCTGACTCACTTCAAACCACGAGCTTCCTTCCTGCTGCCTCCCCCGGCATGGGGATAAACCCACATTTACAGCCCTGATCTCACCTTCTGCACTTCTTTGGGTCCATTTTATGCTGTGTTAACAAAGTCAGATGGGCATGAAACTGCTCTGAGAGCCAGGCTGCAAAGTGGTTCTGGGCTGGGGAATCCTGGCTGTGGGGCCCGGGGAAGCTCCTGCTCCCAGGTGGGGCAGGATCGGCCCCGCTGCTCCTGGCGCTGAGCAGGGCACTGCCAAATCCATCAGATCCGGTCAGGTGCCCGCAGTGGGGATGGCTCTGGCCATAAATCCCCCATGCAAAGTGCCCGTTATCTCAGCTGAGAGGCAGGAATCGATCCCACGGAGCACTGGCAGAGCACAGCCCCAAACAGCCTCGCCCAGCACGGGCTGTGCCTGCTGGCTGCATCCCCACACGGAGAAAATGGCATTAATGCTGATTAAAACACCCCAAAGCAGCAGCACAGCTTCAAAAATCCATCTTTGGAAAAGGGAGATTTTTTTAAATGATGAGTTTTAGGAAGGGAGATAATTTCGAAGATGAATATTCTTCATTTATAAAGGTGGTCAAGGGGCACCCAGCTTCCCAAACTTTTCCTGGAAAGAGGAATTCAGGCCATTCACGCCTTCTATCAGTGAGTATCAAACGGTTTAGGGCAACACCAAGGGACAGGGAGTGAGTGGCAGAGCCTGGAGGGGAAGTTAAGGCTGCTGAGAACTCCCAGGATTTGGTCCTTTAACACCAGCAATTCCAGACACACAGTCAGCACCTCTTTTCCTAAAAACCCCCTCTTTAAGGACTGCATTTGGCCATTTCCATGGAACTGCTTGGGACTAGAGGCTGTAAAGCATCTCTGCATCTCCAGCTAATAAAAAGACACAAAACTCTTCCCAAGAGTGAAAAACGAAGAGCAAGCAGTGGAAGGGCTGCTTAATCCCTGGGATCTGGGGAGAGGGAGTTTGGTTTCGCTCTTCTGAGCTAATTTGTTTAAACCTGCATGGGGCTGGAGCAGGGAGAAAATTAATCTAATTAGAGACCTTCATTATGTTTCTGTGTATCAGAACTTTGCAAAGTCATAATAGGACATAAAAGTTCTATTTGAGCACAGGGGGGAATGGCTTCCCACTGCCAGGGGCAGGGATGGATGGGATATTGGGCAGGAATTGTTCCCTGGCACAGGGTGCCCAGAGCAGCTGTGGCTGCCCCTGGATCCCTGGATCCCCTGGATCCCTGGCAGTGCCCAAGGCCAGGCTGGATGGAGCTCATCCCATCCCACCCCTGCCATGGCAAGGACACCTCCCACTGTCCCAGGCTGCTCCCAGCCCCAGTGTCAAGCCTTGGGCACTGCCAGGGAAATATGCAATTCTGCTTCTGCATAAGGAAATTAAGGACGGACAGTTCCCAGCTGAACTGTGTGCTGAGAGGGCAGTGACTATTTCCTCTTTCCAGCATGAATTACTCCTTTCATTTTTCCGCCCCTTTCAGTCTGTTGTAACCATAACTTTATTTAAACGCTGCTTTTCTTTCCAGTGTGACTGCAATAATTTCTTAAAGAACATATTTTAATAGCTTGCCTATATGCTCAGGATTTCTGTTTGCTCCCATAATTGCTCCTTAATTATTTTCCAATTGCTGAAACAACAGTTTTCACAGTTTATTAAAAAGCCTTTTTGAAAGCATTCCCCCAAGGCATTGTCAGGTTTTATGACTGTCACTAACAGCCAGAGCCAGTGAATAATCAGCAGCACAGGCTGCTGGCACACTCAGGGAACGGCGAGGCTCCGGCAGAGAGCACCAGGAAGTTTCACAGCAGCCTGGATCTCCTTCAGTGCAGGAGCACAGGCAGCTCCCAAATGTCCCAACCAGTCCATCCCACCGGGATGAGCAGAGGATGGAGCAGCTCTGCTGGGAGGGAAGGCTGGGAGAGCTGGGATTGTTCACATGGGGAGGAGAAGCTCCAGGGTGGCCTCACTGTGACCTCCCAGTGCCTGAAGGGGCTCGGATGGAGAGAGATTTTGGATAAGAGTCTGGAGTGCCAGGACACAGGGAATGGCTTCCCACTGCCAGAGGGCAGGGATGGATGGGATTTTGGGCAGGAATTTTTCCCTGGGAGGGTGGCAGGCCCTGGCACAGGGTGCCCAGAGCAGCTGTGGCTGCCCCTGGATCCCTGGCAGTGCCCAAGGCCAGGCTGGACACTGGGGCTGGGAGCAGCCTGGGACAGTGGGAGGTGTCCCTGCCATGGCAGGGGTGGCACTGGGTGGCCTTTGGGGTCCCTTCCAAGCCCATCCCTGGCATTCCATGTCCTGTGCCCGCTCTGAATGCCCCTAACACAGCAGTCCCATGGGCCCACAGGAAGGAATTTTGGCTTCGCTCATTCCCAAAGGTGCAGGAGCTGTTAGAAACGCATGGACAAGCTGCTGGAGACACGGGAGCTATTCCCAGGGTTAGGGGAATCCTGCTATTGCTTGGTGTCACTCGCTGTCAGTCCTCCTGCGCTGCAGGGCTTTAGGAGGTCACCTGGCACAGTGACCCCACCGGGCTGTTGTCCCCAGCAGCCACCACGGGCCGTGTCCTTGTCCCCTGGCTCTCACAAAGCACCTCCTCCCTGTGGAGCAGAACCAGAAGGGAAGTGCATCGATCCCACAGTCATGGAATGGTTTGGGTTGGAGAGACCCCAAAGGCCACCCAGTGCCACCCCTGCCATGGCAGGGACACCTCCCACTGTCCCAGGCTGCTCCCAGCCCCAGTGTCCAGTCTGGCCCTGGGCACTGCCAGGGATCCAGGGGGTTTCCAGTTCCACAGAATAAACTCTGCACATTCAGCACTTCGCTAATCCTCGGCTGTAACTTTACAAGTCACGGGGGAGTTTTCCTGCTTTTCCCTTTTCCCTGTAATGGGATAACTGCAGACATTCCTCCTGCAGCCCAGGAACAGCTCAAAGTTGTTATTTCTGGATCAGCTGATTTTGCAAACGATATCACAAGTGAGAGAGTTCTCGGTGCATCACCTCCTTGTCAAAGCAACAAATGCCTTATTTACCCAGGGAGCACACGAGGAAAAAACCTGGGATTTCACCCAGGAATTCGCTCCTGACAGTGATGGTAGTTGAAGGCTATCACATGAAACATTCAATTATCAGCTCAGGCTGCAGAACTGCAGAGAGATAACAGAGAATTCTGAATAGCAATTGATAACTCCATGCTGAAATCAATGCTATTAGACTGCACTGATGTAGAGGCTTCTTTTATCCATAAAGCGCAATTAAAAATTGAACTGAGGAGCTTTAATGCCGGGATCTCTGTCAGGTGTGTGGCTGTCAACACCTGAACTGAGAAATGTGAAAATGCAAAATCCCTGCTGGGAAAACGCTCAGCAAGTCCTGTGCAAAGTCAGTTTTCTATTAGAAAACCCCACCTGGGGGGCGAGATCACAAGGCTGGCTCCTCGAGGGGTTCTCAGCCCACACTCGCTGTGGGGCACAGACAGAGCCAGGCCAGGTCCCTGCAGCCCCTTCCAAGGGCAGGGATGCTCCTGCCGGGCTCCTCTCAGGCTCCCAGCATCTCTCCCTCCTCCCAGCCCCCCGAGTGCCCGTGCTGCGGAGCAGATGGGGATCTGGGGCAGGAGGGAGCACGAGGCAGTGCCAGAGCTGGCTGGGAGCTGTTTCTGCTCCAGCAGGAAGCTTTGCTGCTCCCCGGCCCAGCCCGCACCTTCCCGAGCCCGGCACCGAGCCAGGGTCCTGCAGCTCCTTCAGACAAGGTCTGTGCGATGCCCGGGGGCACGAGGGGCACGGGGGGCATCTGTGGCGTGCCTGGGCAGCGCCAGGGCTTGGACTGGATGATCCCTGTGGGTCCCTTCCAGCTCAGGACATCCTGTGAAATTCACTTTCACAGCCCTCTCCTGGTACTGATAACACAAAGCTTACGTGACTCTAAAAAACATTCCCACTTCAACAGGATTCTTATCTAAAACAGAGATATGATTAAAGGGTTTTTCCCTATTCCACCCCTAAAACTGGTGAATCAAAGCAGTGATGCCACTTCACCAAGTGCCAGCTCTCACAGAGACAGGCAGGGACACCTCCCACTGTCCCAGGCTGCTCCCAGCCCCAGTGTCCAGCCTGGCCTTGGGCACTGCCAGGGATCCAGGGGCAGCCACAGCTGCTCTGGGAATTCCATCCCAGCCCCTCCCCACCCTCCCAGGGAACAATTCCTTCCCAATATCCCACCCATCCCTGCCCTCTGGCAGTGGGAAGCCATTCCCTGTGTCCTGTCCCTCCCTCCCTTGTCCAAATCTTTCTTGTGGCTCCTTCAGGCCCTGGAAGTTGCTCTGAGGTCTTCCCAGAGCTTCTCCTCTCCAGGTGAACAATCCCAGCTCTCCCAGCCTTCCCTCCCAGCAGAGCTGCTCCATCCTCTGATCATTTGGTGCCTCCTCTGGATTCTCTCCAGCAGCTCCAGGTCCTTCCCGTGCTGGGCCCCAGCTCTGCAGGTGGGGCTCACCTGAGAGCGGCAGAATTCACTAAATAACGTGGAAGCAGGGGCAGGGCCCAGCTGTCGAAGCAGAGCCCCAGCAGGGCGACTGCAGCGCTGCTGAATCCCAGGTTTTCCCAGCAGCTGCTCCGAGCACTTCCCAAGGCTCGGGATCCATTTCCAGGCGTTGAAGACAATAAATCGCCTCCAGCCCCAGCCCAGAGCCGTCAGAGGGGGCATTGGTGCTCAGAGGCTGATCTAATGAAGAGCAGAGCCCAGCTCTGGAGAGAGCAGCAGTTATTTAACAGCATCATTTGCTGTGCCTAAAGGTGACAGAGGAGCCCGTGTCACCGAGCCCTGAGCTGTGATCGATGGCAGCCCCACGCTGCTTTTATTGGAACAAATGCTCCAACAAGCCCAGTAATGTGATTGTATCTCTGGCTGCTTTGTGTTCTACAACTCCAGATCACTTCCCAGCCTCCTGCAGGAGACGGGCAATCATTTCCTGCAGCAAATAAAATAATTCCCTATTACTCTCTGTTATGAAAATGCCATTTCTTTTTATTTGATAAAGTGGCTTCTGTTTAGCATCTTCACAAAGCAGAAGGGTTGATGGGTTTGATGGATTTTGCTCTCTTTTTTGCAGGTTTAGTTGCACCTATTAAACACACACATCCATAAGTTTCAGGATATTGCTGGTTTGGGGACTGGGGGTACCACACTGACACGGAGCATTAACTCCCACAACGGTTCCGTGAAGGGATGGGGATGGATCTCCCTGAAAGGCACTCCTTTGAGCAAACCATCTCTGGGGGTACAAAGCCAATTTAAAGGAAATATACCGTTGTTATTCAACGTTTCACAACAAATGCCAACCAGAATTCCAAGGACTAAAACTGCAGAAAGGAAAGATCAGCTGCGTTGGAAGAATAAATTCTTCAAAACATTTCAAAAGCTAAAAATAACACGCCAAAACTTTTTAGGGGAAGTAACTCACCCTCAGCACCGGGGACTTGGCCATTGCTACAGTCGCTCTGCAGCCCTGAACCCTGCCCTGGCGGAGCTGTGCCTGTGGTATCGCCTCCTCCCTGCTCCTCAGAGCCCTCCTACGGCTCCAGAAACGATTCCCAAGCTTTTACCCTTCCCAGGCAGCTCCGGGAGAATGCCCACAGCAGAGCCTGGGGAAGGTGGGGCTGTGTCCCGGGGCGCAGGGCAGAGCTGGCACCAAGCAGCTGCTGCAGGAGGGGCCGGAGGCGAGCAGGGAGCCCCCAGATGTGCAGCCGGGCTGGCAGGAGCCGGCAGGACAGGCTGCCTCATTACAAGGCAGAATTAACCACAGCTGCCTCCGCTGCTAGTTACTGGCAGCAGTCAGAGCCAGAGGTACAACAGACACCCAGAGAGCCGAGCTGAGGATTGGCAGACCCTGAATTCTCCCCCATGGCTCATACAAGGCTGGATTTCTTCTCCAGGACATCGTTTGCATCATCTTCTGGAATCCCCGAGGCTGGAAAAGCCCTCCCAGCCCGTGGAGTCCGAGCTGTGCCTCATCCCCACCCTGTCCCCAGCCCAGAGCACTCCGTGCCACCTCCAGGGATGGGCACTCCAAACCTCCCTGGCCAGTTCCAAGGCCTGAGCACCCTTTCCATGGGGAAATTCCTGCTGGTGCCCACCCTGAGGCTGCCCTGGCCCAGCCTGAGGCCGTTCCCTCTCCTCCTGTCCCTGTTCCCTGGTCCAGGGCAGTGGAACCCCAGGATCATTCAGGTTGGGAAATTCCATCAAGCCCAGCCATCAGCCAGCCCTAAACCCTGGCCTCAGGTGCCTCATCCCCAGGGGCCTGAACCCTTCCAGGGCTGGGGATCCAGCACTTCCCGGGACCCTGCTGCGATGTAAATCCCAAACTGCAGAGAAATCTGTGTCCAGATGGTGCCAAGGCAGATCCCCTGCTGGGAGCTGAAATCCATTCATCACACACACTGAAATATTTCACATTACAGCTTTTGATACAGGAGGAAACAAGAAATGTTTTCTCTCCCTCAGGAGAGGGAAACAAAAGAAGTGTAATAGTTCCAATATTAATTTCAATATTATTTGTTGCCCACAACAGCTTGCGAAATACAAAGAGACCTCAGCGGGGCTTCAATGTTCTGGTTTAGGAAGCTGCACCCAGGGTAGAGTTTATGAAAAATTAAAATTACACCACCAGGATTTTCTGATAAAAATCCCTTAAAGTCTCATCATAATCAACGGGAACATTTGTCATCTTTAAAATGTTTTAGGTTGTATTTGCCCGAGTTTTATCATCCTTACGATTCCCTTGGGAAGGGCAGAGCAGTGGCAGCGTGCTCCGGAGAGCTCCGTCTTACAGCCAAATATTCCCATCAAATGTAATCAAATATATTCTAATATTTGGTATGGTAATAAAATATATTCTATATAATAAATATATAAAATTAAATACAATCCATTTTCTTGCAAGCACCAGAGTAAGGCAGAGCAGGAGAGGGACAGATCCCTCACCCTGAGCTCTGCAGGATCCCTCCCCTGTCCTTCCCAGCATCCACCCAGGCTAAACCCTTCCCTCTGCACAGCTGGGGAAAAGAAAACTTCCTTACAAAACTCCCCCTGACACGCAGGGTACAACACGTGCCTTCGTTTGCCGGCTCCGGGCTGTGCAGGCCTTGTGGCTCCTGGCAGGATAACGGATTTTCCATTGTTTCCAGAGCTAACGTAGCCCCACATTCCCCTTTCCACGGCAGCCGACTCCAGCCGGTGCCTTCTCCTGCTCACTGCCCGTCCCAGACCTTTCCTGATGGCTTCCTGCTCCTTGCAGGAATCTGCCTGAAGGCCCGGCCCGTGGAATTCCCTGCTGGAAGCCCAGCCCAGCCGGGATCCCCCAGTGCTCCCCATCCCCACAGCTGCTGGGCAGGAGCAGCAGGAGGCCCCGGCTCAGGGCACTGAGGAGGTGGCGATCTTTAATTTCCACAAATCTGGCCAGACCTTATCTGCTCCGTCCTCATTCTGCTACCAGGATTCAGGGATGAGAGCCCTGCAAATGTTACCTGTGCCGAGAATAAAACCTTGGGACTACCAGAAATCCTTAATTTCCACTAGAAAAGAAAGGATTTCAATGGGATTTTACTTAAGGCAACGTAATGAGCTCGTTATGAATGCTTTTTTGAGGTGCATGTTCTGATAACATCCAGCGACCCTGAGCTCCTCCTGCAGCCACCACCACCAGCACAGCCCCTGGAGCTCGGGCAGGACCCCCGAGACCCCAAAAATCCACCTCGACCTATAGGTGCTCCTGCAGCCCCCACATCGGCTTTGGAGCACGACTTTAAATCAGATTTTACACAGCGTGGAGCAGTTCGCCTTTTTAAATTTTGCATTTTTGCTCTAATTCTGGATTTGCATTTAAAGAAATCAAAGGATTCCATGAAAAGCTTCAAACAAGAAGCAAAGCTGCAAAGGAGGATTATAACCAAAAGTTGCAATACTTCATTCCAGCTGGGCACAAGGAAAAAAGCACTGGACAATCAGAGCAGTTAAATTCTGCAAGAGGAAACCCAGAAAGACTGGACAAACTCAGCATTTTGGGAGATTTTCAAAGGGCAGCCGGCAGGGTCCTGAATAACCTCCTGCACCCTTGGAGTTTGCTTTCTGGGGAGCAGAGGGGGGACTTGCATCCTCCTGCCAACCTGCCCTCCCTACAGCTGCACAGCCCTTCCCAAGAAAACTCCGGAGGGCCGGGAAGGATCTCCTGGGTGGAGCAGGTGGCTCAAGGCTGGGGCCGGAGGAGCCCTGGTTTATTTTAGGGAAGATCTGGCCAAAATGGAAAAGTCTCCCCTTGGATTCTGTCCAAGAGCCAGGGTTTGACCCAGTGCTGCCCCACAACATCCACCTCGTTCTCCTGCTGCCACTTACAGCTCTGATTGTGAGCCTGGGGCTTGGAGGAGCTTCCAGGTATTCCGGGACTTGGATACGGGAGCAAAAGTGATTTTCCTTGCTCAGAGATGGCACAAGACACTTCCAGGAAGAGGTGATGGATTGCTGCACTGCAGAGCAGGAATTTGCAGCTTCCAAAGCCCCAAATCCCTCCCCACCTCTCTTCCTTCAGGAATGGGGCTTTGCCTGGAATGCTGCTCTCACTGTGAGTCAGACGAGGCTTTGATTATTAGATATAAAATATTCTAACCAATGATTTCCCCGGATTTTGTTTATCTGGTTGTGTTATCTCTAGCACAGCAGTTATCAGTGCCTTGGGGACATTAAATATCATTGGATACCTGTGAGTCCTGAGTTTCTGGGATTTTTAATGGAAATGTTTACCCCCCCGTGGATTTGGTTTGGATCACTTGCTCTGTCACAGGCTCTTGGCTCCTTCAAGACGTTTTCCTCCCTTACTCTTCCTAGACTGATTTCGTACTGGGAGAGACATTGAATCCCAGACTGGTCAGGGCTGCACGGCACCTTCAAGCCCACCCAGTCCCACCCCAGGGATCCCAGGCTGGCATTCCATGGGATCTGTTTCCAGCCGGGTTCCTTCGCTCCCTTCCAAACCCTGCACTGCAGAAGCCACAGGAACCGTGGGACATAAAAGCCACTCCCGGTTAATGAAGGGAGGGCCGTGATCAATGAACACAATCGGGTGTCAGCCTTTTAATTCCCCCAGTTAAGCCCCAGCTGTTTTTTAAAGTGAGAGACAGAGGAACGGCTCAAAGCCCCATTAATGTCCATCAGCAGCACTCTGGGAAGGAAGAAAAACGACCCTGTTTTCCATAGCCAGCATCCTTAAGCCGCTCATTAGTCTGGATAGAACTGAAATATGGGCTTTGGAGGGGCTGGGATGCGATCCAGGAGGAACAGCAGCAGCAGGAGCAGCTGTGGCAGCGCCGGGAATGTGCTGGGAACTCCTGAGCCCACGGACACCAGCGCTGCTCCTGCCTCAGCCAGGGGAAAGGGCCAGGCTGACACTGGGGCTGGGAGCAGCCTGGGACAGTGGGAGGTGTCCCTGCCACGGCAGGGGTGGCGCTGGGTGGGTTTTGGGGTCCCTGCCAGCATTCCACGATCCTGGGGTGTAGGGGGGAAGGGGCTGGGGTGATCCCTGCCAGGTCCTGGACCCCCAGCCTGTGGCACGAGCTCAGGGCTGGGTCTCCAGACACCTTTTCCTGGAGGGAGCAGGTAAAAATCCCCAGTCATTCCCTGCCTGGTTTGTTTTCCCTGTGCCACCTGGAGGCTGCAGCGGTGGGAAGTTTTAGAGGAACAGCCTCAGATATGAAGGCAGTGAAGGTTTGTCTACCTGCAAACTGACTGTCTTGCTGTAGGAATAAACAGAGGTCGTAGAAGCTCTGGTTTGTCTTTTCAGCGCCCATTTCCACCAGGATACTCTCTGGAAATATAAATCTTGAAACACGCACACCCTCGTGAACGTGCGGACGTTTGGAAGCACAGAGAAGCCTTGTCCCACTTCGCTTCCTCTCTGGTGGCTGATGCCTGCTCTTATTCCCTTCAGCACTCCCAGCAATCACCCAAGGAGCCACAAACCACAGAAAAACGTCAGGCCCAGAAAGTTATCTCACTTATCCCCTCTGAGAAATCCCTTTCCTTTGTGCATTGCTTTGTCTGCTCCCCAGAAAAATTGCCTTAAAATGAGACAGAAAAACCAAGTGGCTTTGGGCTTATCTCAAAGTGCATTATTGATAATTACAGGGTTTCTATCCCAGCCCGAGCTGTCCTGGCCGAGGATGGATTTGTTGTGAAGGGAAGCAGGAGCTGGAACTCCCCCCTGCTCCGTGCTGGCAGAGCAGCACAAAATTCCGTGGAATGCGTTCGGAATTCCAACAGCAGAGTGAGTCCCAGCAGCAGGGAAGGAGCAGTTAAAGTGATTTATCCGTGGCCATCGAGGATGCAGTTTGACAGCTAAACCCACGAGCTGGGGAAGCTGCAGCTGGAATAAATGGAAATGAGAATAAATAAATGGTGTTTTACAGGGGAAGCAAATGGACAATGGGGAAGTACCTCGGGCTTTTCAACCCTGCCTGCAGGAATATCACCTCCACCTCCCACAACTCTTACACGCTTTTTATGCCAAATCAAGCAATATTTTTGTCACCTTAGGAAAATAATGTTGAAAATGCCCAAGGGCTCTGTACCTGCCTGCCAGCACCGTGTGTTATGCTGACACAGAGCCCCAGCAGGTCTGGCAGCCCTCAGCCCGCTGCAGCTCTGAACAGCCCTGCTCAAAATATTTACTGACACAGCTCCTGAAAAGTAAAAAAACCGGCTGGTTTACCCAGATCGTTCAAAATGCAGGCGTCGCTGGATCCCCATCAATCCCTGTATTGTCACTGTCACCTCCCCGTGCCGTCAGCTCACTTTAAAAACCAAAGTCAATAAAGATGAAACTACTTAAGGAGCAGGAGCTTTTTGCTTTGCTAATATGCTCTGCCTTTAAAGCAAACATGATTTTACAGCACCTTTAAATATTAACACATCGGGAGTGTTTGTTCCGTGCTGAGCGCAGTCAGCAGAGGCGACTGAAGCACAAGGGAAGGATTTATGGGGGGCTTTTTCTCCAGCAGAGGTTTCTTCCCTCTGCCCCACCGGACACGGACAGCAGCTTCCATGGAAAACGTGGATGCTGAGCATTTGTTGTGCCCAGGGAAAACCGGCCGTGGGGACGGGGCACAGCTTGGACTTGGTGACCTTGGAGGGTTTTTCCAATCCCAGGCTCACACGAATTGACCTGCAACGCTCCCTGGATCCAAATTCCTTCCCTAAATCCGAGTGAAATGGCGGCAGAACAAGCAGCACCCCTCACCTTCCCACCTGGGTGCCTTTCCCTCTTTCCCGGCCTTTGCAGGCAGTGGGGTTAATGCGGGCACCGTGAGCGGCTCAGGAGCCCAGCCCCCGGGCAGCGGGCACAGGGACTGAGCTGGGGGCACGCTGCCCTGCCCGTGCCATCGATGCATTAATTGGTGATGGAGGGGCGGAGGGAGGAGGTAAACACCCCTTTGCTTCCCTGCTCGCACTCCTCCACCCCACACAAACCCACAGCAAGAGGGAAACGGGCCCCGAGGGACAGGGAAGGAACCCCAGGAAGGGACAGGAGAGTTTCCTGCGCAGAAAGCAGCTCCCAGTCCCACCCAGCAAAGCCCAGACTGACAGTGACTGATGGGAGATAACTCAATAAAGATCCTACATTTTTTGTAAACTAATGGGATTCATTAGGCTAAAAGGCATCATTCATGCCAGGTAATTTATATTGCACAGGTAATTTAGGTAATTACCTCAACAACGAGGTAATTTATATTACACAGCAAACTTGCTGCACTCCTCCCCCGATGGATTTGCTGTTGTTATCCTTTGTTAAACGACACTGAACCTTCCCATAAAACCTGGAACTGAGGCTTTGATGGGCTTTGTGTATTTTCACATGGAAAACAGCTCCTGGGCAGGAGTTGTAAGCCTTGCACTGGTATTCTACTGGGTCTTATTATTTTCAGGAGAGGATTTATGGGATTGCTTGTAGCAGGTAAAAGCTGCTCTATGCAAACGTTCCCTGCAGCAGGAGGGATCTCCTCCTTTTCCTAAGGTCAACTGCTCCGGAGTTTGGAGCTTGGGCAAGGGCAGCCAGGCAGGGGCAGAGCCTGGGACAGGCCCCTCCTCCCATTCCCAAAATCCCAGTGCCGGCTTGGGCTCCAGGATCTTGGAGGTCTTTGCTCATTAACACTCCTGATTTTTGCTGCAGCTGGAGTGTTTTGGTATCCATCAAAATGTCCTTGCCTGACAAAAGAAAGCCAAAGAGTCCTCCCAGGCCTCCTTAACAAACCCAAAAGATTAGGGGGAAAGGGATGGGAGAGAGCCAAAGCCGAAATATAAATGGGATTGCTTGTTTGGAAGGAAGTCCTTCAATGCCACTGTGCTGGCTTTGAGCCACGAGGTGCCACAGCAAGGCCACCACAGCCACCTCTGCCCCGTCACAGCCGCAGCAGAGCCGGAGAGGGCCGGGCTTGGCTTCAGCGATCCCTCAACCCCTTCCCGTGGCCCAAAGCCCAGCCCGGAGCTGTGCTGAGCACGGATCGGGCGTCTGCCCCCGCCCGGGGCTGCAGGCGCGCTTGGGACACGGAGCCTGTGACCCTGCAGCCGGAAAGGAAAGTTCAGGAGAAACCTGTCCCTCGTGACAAGCTGCCAGCTTGTGTCTGCTGAGTGCTGAGGAGCTGAGCCCCGCTCCCTGACAGCTTCCAAATTAAACTTCGGGCTGCTTAGGAGGCTGTCAGTCAATAAATCCAAGTGTTTTAGAGGTCCAAGGCTGTTTCTCCTGCCTGTTAGACAGGATGGATGATTTGGTCTGTGGGAATCTGAAGCACCAACCCCTTGGCTTTCCCTGTTTCTGGATCATGTTTATGTGGCTACTGAGGGAGATTTTGTGCTTTAAAAAGAACTCAGGAGCTGTTATTTCCTTGGGCTGAAATAAGTCTGATTTCTGCCCACACCCACGGATGAGAACAGGGCAGGGCTTCACAGGAGAGTCCCCCCCTTACCTGCGGTACCTTAAAACCCATTGGGAAAAATCATCCCAATTTTGAAGCAAAACAGCTCATTTTGACCTCCCAGTCTGTTGAGACATCTCTCCCTCCCCCAGGTTTTACCCACCGGTTCGTCCCAAGCCACCTCGGAAACCCAGCAGGTTCCAACAACACACCTGAGTTTTCCATGTGTGACCCCCCAGACCCTCGAGCTCCTGCAGAGCACAACCCCCATTTCCAGCTGCCTCGGAGGAGCTGTTCCCCCTCGGGACCCAGCCCATCCCAGCCCTCGGCATGCACCCAGAGGAGCCCCGCAGCCTCCTTTTCCTTCCAAGCACCTTCTTCCCTGGGAATTCCCGTGAAATTCGGCACGTTCCTGGGACAGAGCTTCGGTCTCACCAGAAACCCTCTGGATCCCAAAAGCCACCCCAGCACGAGCGCGTTCAGCACCGCAGCGGCTCGGGACAGCTCCATGGAGTATCCGGGGATGCTGGGGGTGTGCCGGAGCATCCCGGCTGGCACGGCTGGCACGGCTGGCACGGCTGGCACGGCTGGCACGGCTCCCCGCTCAGCTGCCTCATGCATATTCATGAGCGAGAGATGGCACCGAAAACTGCCTCAGTGCTGCGGAACGCAAGAGGGGACCCTGGGTTCTGCAGGGAGGTGTGAACTGCCCCAAATAAACCCAGCGTCCCCGGGGACCTTTGGAAACGAGATTCCGAAACCACCATCGGCTTCATCCAGAGTGGGGAGAGACACCAAAAGTGAGATTTAGACGCTACTGTAGCGGGTCAGAAATGCACTGCTCAGATACCCTTGGGGTTTAGTTCTGGAGTGCTTTTGAAAGTGTTATTTCTCACTTAAAGAACACTAATTAATTATTATTACTTTTAATTATTTTTAATTCTCCTGTGCACTTGTGGGAAGGGGCTGGAGAATTCCTGAGGGAGCTGGAAAGGGGCTCAGCCTGGAGCAAAGGAGGCTCAGGGGGGACCTTGTGGCTCTGCACAGCTCCCTGACAGGAGGGGGCAGCCGGGGGGGTCGGGCTCTGCTCCCAGGGAACAGGGACAGGAGGAGAGGGAACGGCCTCAGGCTGGGCCAGGGGAGCCTCAGGGTGGGCACCAGCAGGAATTTCCCCATGGAAAGGGTGGCCAGGCCTTGGAACTGCCCAGGGAGGGTTGGAGTGTCCATCCTGGAGGGATTTAAAGCCAGGGGAATGTGGCACTTGGAGACACGGGGCAGTGCCAGCCTCGGCAGTGCTGGGGAGGGTTGGAACGAAACCAAAACCTTACGGGTCCAGCTGGCTCAGTGGATTTCCTCAGTCTGAACAATTCTTGTTACAGCAGATTCATAAAGACATTCTTGAAATCAGTCGTGAGGCAAATGACAAGAAAACTCCCCAAATTAGACTTAATAAAAAGGTCTGAGCCGTAATGAGGACATTTGGGGATTCCATGTGCCAGCTCCAGGGCTCTTCCCACAGATTATTTCATCAGGCACTTCCATGGAGCTCTGTGAAGTTTCTTCTCGCCCAGGCTGAGACACTTTTGATCAGAAGTGACCTGTGCTTCCAATTTGAATAAATAAATTGAATAAAGGCACTTTAGCAGACCCTCGATAGAGATGCAGCAATAAATCCCAGGTTCTTCTGATCAGCACAAAATGGCTACGGAGGGAGGGATGAGGGGAACGTCCCCATTCCCAGGCAAAGCAATAAATGTCTGGAAGGAGCTCCAGCACATCCTTGACAGTTGTGATGACATTACAGAACAGCTCTGGCTGCAAGGATTCATCCCTCAGCTCACAGCCCACTTCCGAGGCTCTGAAATTGGATAATGGGGCCATAATTCCCTGGAAGTTATGCGAAAATTCAGGCTATGAGACAATTATGTCATATTTGATAAGGCTAATTGACATTTCAGAGCAGGACTTAACTAAGACTGAAGTTAAAGCTTTAGGAAGTGATAGGAAATATTTTAAATGTGGTTTAGAAAAAAGAGTCAGTGATATTCAATAAGTTCCACAGCAAACTGGGCTGTTTGGACGTTATTTTATATGAAATATACAAAAAATACATACAGAAAATGTGGGATGTTCTTTTGGAAAATGATTTACCTGTTTTCTTCCGGTCTCCTGTGTGACAGATTAATCATTTTCCTTCTGTAAGGATGTGTCCAGAGACAAAGGTGGGATGAGCTCTTTCAAGAATGGAATAAAAAATATTTTATATTAATTTCAATATAAATAAATACAATTGTATATACCAAAATAGATAGCAATACAAATAAATATTGCTTTACCCCTACATTCCTTTAAGGAATTTCTCCTTTTCCAACCTCTCAGCTCTTAGAGGCAAAGCATCCCCACGGGGCTTTGCTTTGGGACACCTCCCACTGTCCCAGGCTGCTCCAAGCTCCAATATACAGCCTGGCCCTGGGCACTGCCAGGGATCCAGGGGCAGCCACAGCTGCTCTGGGAATTCTATTCCAGAGCTCCCCACTCTCCCAGGGAACAGTTCCTTCCCAAAATCCCACCCAGCCCTGCCCTCTGGATGCCTCGTAAAGAGCAGCTGCAGCAAAGTCCGGCTGTGTGTTTCTTACATCGACCATGAATTGTGTGTTCATTCAATAAAAGGCGTTTTGCATTAGGTATTGTAATGCAATAATGCTGGATGCAATTTTCCTTTATAAAATCATATTTAAATCCTGTTTATCCGAACTTTTTACAGGAAACGCAGAGGCAGGTGAAGGCTCCTGGCTGTGTACACTGATACGTCCCCACGAGCACCTCACACCCGACAGCTGTGCTGCCTCGCCCAGGATTTCCATAATAATCACTGCATTCCTTGGAGGGTGCCACGGATCCAAGCAGACAGATATTCACCAGGCCTGGAAACTGAGAGGGATGAACCTTCTCATTTTAATCTTCAGAAACGTGCAACCCTCCTGCTGAGGGGATGGAAACAAACCCGAGAGGTTTTGTTTGCTCAGCTGGGGAAGTAATGCGGTGATGAGGGAAGGAATCCATCACTTTGCTTGGAACCAAAATTTTATCACCCTGCAAGAAGTGAAGGCACCTCAAAGAGCATCTTGACAGATGAAGAACACGGTCTGTGTGAACACTCCTTTAAAATCCTTCACTCAAAAACGGTGACAATCTGAAGTTCTGAGTACAGTAAAAGCGGAGGAAGAAAGGATCTGGATTTGTCTGATGTGAATTTTGGTGGCTGCAGGAGTCAGTTGGCACCACAAAGAACGGATGAAGAGTTGCACAGCCCGGCCCTGGAATGAAAGGTTAACGAAGGGGTTTCTATCTCCACGCCTCCCCTCCTATTTGCCTGTTACCTGGTGGCTTTGTTCCTGCTCCGCGGGGCTTTCCCAGCTCATCCCGGCTCCTGGGCTGGCTTTTGATGTGGTGCTCCAGCAGCCTCCTGGAGCTGCCAGGATCTTGAAAGAGAAATAAATTCTGCGGTGTGAGAGGCGCCGCTGCTGAAGGGCTGGAAACTCCAGTGGCTCTGGGATCTCCTGAACACTCTAAAAAGGACTTTATCTACAGAGGAAAAACAGCTTGCAGGGCCCTCCACTGGCTTTGTGCTCCCCTTTCCCTGCTCATCGAGCTGGGATGGCACCTCCTGACACATCTCCAGTGCCCAGGCAGGCTTCCTGCAGGGCGTGCAAGTGTAAATTCACACCTCCGCATTCGCCCCCTGATGTCTGCAGGGATTTTCCAAGGATTCCAAGCAGCTTCCCGTCAGGAGCTGGGGAGCAGAACCAGGCCACCCGCCGGGCTGCTGCTTGAGGGCATGAGAGGGGAAAAAGAAACGCTGCCATAAAAAATGTGTTGTTTGTAAGAAAATCAAGCATTATTCCTGATTATTGTCTGGAGCACTGCACATCCGATCTGGCAGAGCAGGTGGCTTTACTCAGAGATGGGCACCCACCAAAGAAGGTCCCCCCGAGCCTCCTTTCGTCCAGGCTGAGCCCCCCAGCTCCTCCTGGGGCTCAGTGGTGAGGAGGGACGAGGTGGCATTGTGGTGTCCCCCCGCAGGTGCCATCAGCTCCGCCCGCGGTGCCAGCAGCTCCGGGAAGAGCCGGAGATGCTGAGCTCCAGAGAACACACCTGCAGAAAAGAGGAGAGGATAAAGCAAGGCCAGGCTGGAACCTGCTCTGTGGAAGGAGTCCTCGCCCAAGGCAGGGCGTGGAACGGGATGGGCTTTAAGGCCCTTTCCAGCCCAGCCCAGCCCGGGATTCTGGGACTCTGCCACACATCCCCAAAGCCCCTCCTGCTCCATCCATCCCCGAGCTCAGAGGCAGCCCAGCCCTCAGCCAGGTGTGAGCAGAGCTGGGCCTGTTTCCAATTTGTGTCCAGCAGGAGCCCTGTGATTTCCTCAGCTGGTACAAATGGGATGAGCAGCAAATCCCCTTGGCAGCCTCCTCTCCCCGCTCTCAGCTCCGTGGGAAGCCCCTCTAATATATTCAGTTATTAAGGCCCGATTTAGCAGGGGGTTTGTGCTTTGTAAGCCTGACAAAACAGCAGCACAGGGCTTGTTTATGAAGAGTATAAACAGGAATTGAAAGTGCTCCTGTAATGTTTGGATTGAGCTCTCCTGAATAAAAGGGGAAAAGCAAATTATTGTTGTTTGCTCTGTAACCAGCCTGAGCTCTTTCCTCTTCCAGGGAAACCAATTAGGCCTTTTAATCTGCTTAAAGAGGGGAGTGGGCGACTTGTGTGATCCATAAAAATTCAACTTCCTGGTTGTCCTTCTCCTCCTGCAGGTCCCCTTTTCCAGGGGAAACCCTACAGGGAGCTTCAGGGGCTTGTTCTAAAGAAAATATTCCCTGACTCCTCTCAAGGTGCCTTCTCCAAGGTCCATCCTCCTCCTTCAGGACATGGGGCCACCCCGGTGAGATGCTGCTCCATGAAATACTGCAATGCTGAGGATGGTCAGGGCGGGTTAACACTCCCAGTTAATGGTGATCAGGGTGGGTTAATACTCCCGGTTAATGGTGATCAGGGTGGGTTAATACTCCCAGTTAATGGGAGGGCTGTAATTAGTGGCATCAGGAGCAGGCTGATCCACACCACTCTCCTGGTGACAGATGGAGATGGTTGGTGGCTCCTACCATCCATCCCATTGTCCCTCTCCACGCTGCTGTTCCAAACCAGCCCCACTCCTCTGAATTTCAGCCTCTGCATCCTCTGGCATTTATCTTTCAGCTCCTGCCCCGGACTGATGCTCTTTTTATTTATTCCATCTGATATTCTCAAATCAAGCAGTGGATCTTCAAAAGAAATCCTCGATCAAAGTGCAGCTCCAACTGGGCCTGGTTCTGGCCAGGTTAAACCCGTGGCTTTCCCTCTCTGATGGGAACATGATCATGGAATATTTCACTCCCAGGCTCTGAAGGAAATTCTGGTGATTGATAATTTTCCACTTCATTCCCATTCCCTCTCATCTCCTTGAACTAAAGTGTAGCATTCTTCTTTTTTAAGAGAGCCTGCTTTGATGTTGCCGGGAGCGTTGGGTTCAGCTAATTCGGAAAGATTTAATATTTATTTTTCCTGTTATTATCCCTAGCTTGGAGATACCTGCGCTGGCAGCTCTGGAATAACGGGGGGGTGGTTCTGTGCCAGCAAGGGAACGAGTCTGGGATGCCTTGGGAGGATGGAAGGAAGGGGGAAAAGCCTTTGCAGCTTCACAAGGTGCTGAGATGGGGCAGCATCACCATGGCCAGCATGGTGTGCTCATCACCAGAAATCGGGGGGGATTTTAGGAAGGTTGGTAGCCACAGCCAGGGATCACTGCTGCGCATTAAATTGTCATTGCAATAAGGAAAAACTCCAGAATGGCTTCAGCTCAGGAGGAATTTCATCAGGTCAGGTCTTGGCAGGGCCTGCCCAGGGAGGTTTGGAGTGCCCATCCCTGGAGGGGTCCAAGGAACTCCTGGAGGTGGCACTGAGTGCTCTGGGCTGGGCACGAGGTGGGAACGGGGCACAGGCTGGACTCGATGGTCTGGGAGGGCTTTTCCAACCTCAAGGATTCCATGATTCTGGGATTCTGGCTCCTGGGATGGGGGTCAGTGTTTGCAGTGCCCAGGGAGAGCTGGGTGTATTCGGATCACTTTGAACCTCTCCAGAAGCAAAACCCCTTTTCTGGAGCAGTTTGGCTGTAAAGGTTTAGGCCTGAAAATGCATGAAATAAGTGCAGGTTTGGGGCCTGGAGAAATCACTGGGTAAAACAACCAGGTGAGGGAAAAGCAGATCTCAAACGTTTTCCGCGTGGAGGTTTGCCCTCCATGCGCTCCCTGACTGAAGCGCAATTCTTGCGCTTCCTGGGGGATAATCGCTCCCGTGACACCGCTCCAGGGAAGGCACAGAGCCCCTGTGGGATCCCAGAGCCCTCCAGGCGCCCTCCCCTGCTGCCGTATCCCAGACCCCAGCCACTCCTTGTGCTCAGAGGGAGCATCGATGGGAGAGGGGCAAGCTCACCTTGCACTGCTGGGCCAGCTTTCATCTGCCGTCCTTCATGACGGAGACACAATGAAATCTGACAGCTTTCTCCATCCTGGATGTTGTCTGACGGGAAAAGCGCTCGGAGACAAATCCCAGCTGGATTTTTCCAGTAGAGTGTATTAAAAAATGGATGCAGCAGCCAGGCAGGACGTGGTGCTAAAGAGTCTCCATGTGACAGGCACTGCTTGAGAGCAGCAAGCCCAGGAGAGGAGGGCTCTGGAGAGGATTTCTCCACGGGATGCTCCTTCCTGCATTTCCCCTCTGGCTCCAGCATGGATAAGAGCCTATCTGCCAGTGCCAGCTGGGAGAGGAGCACTGCCATCACCTCACCATCCCAGGAGGAGCTGATAAGAGAATCCTGTTACATTTCTGATTGCTGGGAGAGGAGTTTCTACTCAAAGGGTCAGGAGTTTTCCAGTCAAAATAGCCTCTGATAACAAGGAGAAAATTGGAATAAGGCAATATATCTTGTGTTGCTACACAGCCCTTCACTGAGCTGCCCCTATTTCCATCTGCTCAATGTGATGGATTTATTTCCCGAGCTTTGAGGGCATTGAGAATTTGTATTGAGTTTTTATTTGGAGTCATTCGTACAGCCCAGTGACAGCCTGATGGAAATCGGTGTAAGTGGAACGGGATCATGGGATCACAGAAGGGTTGGGAGGGACCTGAGAGCCCTGGGCCGGGGACAGGGACCGGCTTTGATGAACAAACCCCTCTCTGTCCCTGATTTCCTGATCTGAACCTGCCGAGCTCCTGCAATGGGATGGAACCCTGAGGAACGGGGTTTCTCCAAATGCCCTCACACAGACAGCTCCAAGGAGCTCGGAGGGGGAAGGAAGCAGTTCCTGTTCTGGGAATGTGCCGGGAGCCCTCACTAAGCACTTGGAAAGCAGCTGCTGATGGGCACGGGCTGGGCAAGGGCTCTGCGGGGAAACCTCACAACTGCTCCTCAAACTACGGAGATGGGACGAGGACAAGTGATGGGAATTTCACGCCTTCCCCACAGAAAACAGAATGTTTGCCTTCAGATCCGAAAAACCCAGAGCAAGCCCAGCCGCAGGAGCAGTTTTTCAGTGCCCTCGTCCTCCAGCACCCGCCTGGGAGGAGCTGGGCAGCGACACGGAGCCAGTGAATTCTGGGCGCATCGCAAAAGGAAATGCGAGCCAGCTACCTGCTCGTGGTGACAGGTCCCTGCACTTCAGGGCTGCAGGAGAACAACGGCAATGCAGGTCTCTGTTCCTCCGCAGCAGAGAAGGGGCCGGCTCCTTATCCATCCTCTCCATCCTAACCCGAGCAGCAGCAGCCTGTCCTGCCCACCCCGAGCTCAGCAGTGGGAATTCTGTCAGCTGGAGCCAGTTTGGAACAAACTCTGCCATCCGGGGCCAAAGGCACACGGAAAACTCGGCCTGGGCAGGCAACGAAAGGGCCCCTCAAACCAGGAAGGATGGGAAAGGAAAAAGCAGCATTTATCCCTTCTGCCTCTTGTATGGCGGAATCCGGAAAATTTATGAGCAACACGGATTAATCCTGGAAACTTTAAAGTTCAAGTCATTATTCTTGTTCTTTCGGTGAGGCTCGCACGTTTCTCGGCAAAGCAGCGGAATCGGTGTTCGGGGTCTGGCCCGAGGCAGCACGAAGCTCCCGGCGGCGGCCCAGCGCAGCCCCGAGCCCGGAGCGCACCTGTCACCTGCGGCACGCCGAGGAACGTTTCCACGGCCGGGAAGGCGCAGAGCCCACGGAAGCCGGTCAGGAATGCGAGCGCCGCCAGGGCAGCGGCTCCGGAGCGCGGAGCTGTGCCCCGCACGGGCTGGCATCGCTCCCCGCACACTCCGGGCTGCCGCGGGGGAGGCCCCAGCGGGATCCAGAGAGCAGCGTGGGGAGCAGTGCTGGATTCCAGCACACAGCACCGGGGAGGAGCGGGCAGCGCAGCCAGAACCTCCTTATAGACAGAGGGGAACCAAACCGAGATGTACGGCGACTTTGATTCCAAGTTTGGAAAAATAAATTTAAGCTAATTTGCTAAAGACCGTTTAATGGCTTGGGAAATTAGTTTTCCTGGATTAAGACATTATTGAATCCTTGTGTTTATGAGTTTGGGAACCTGACAAAGCCCAAAGCTCAGTGCCTGAGCTTTCTGCTAGCCTCGTACTGCACATTATCCATCTCTGTAAAGGGCTGTGCGTGAACCGGGCTGGGACGGCTCCTCCTTGGGCACGAGAACTGCCCAAAAAGCGGGGTGGGGGCTGTGGGTTGGGATGAGACCTCCCACCTGTGAGGGCAGGGCTCAGGCTGGGCTGGAGCCCAAAGGGGGGTGGTGGGGGGCTCTTCTTTAGAGGCAGAACCACGAGGTTGCTCCTGGCTGGACCTGAGGGTCCCAGAATCCCAGACTGGGTCAGCTGGAAGGGACCCCAGTGGGGCATCTGCTCCAGCAGGGCCACCCCAGAGCTCAGGGCACAGCAGTGTGTCCAGAGGGGTCTGGGATGGCCCAGGGAGGAGACTCCAGCCCTCTCTGGGCTCTGCCCAGGGCAGAAGTTCTGCCTCCTGTGCTGGGGAATTCCTGGGATCAGTCCTGCCCGTTCCTCTGGGGCCGCTGCTGGGCCCCGGAGCAGAGCCGGGCCCTGCTCTGCCCCTCCCTGCACCCAGGGACACCCAGGGATACACAGGGACACCCAGGGACACCCGGGGACACCCAGGGACACCCAGGGACATATGGGGACACCCGGGGACACCCAGGGACAGACAGGGACACACGGGGACACCCAGGGAGACACGGGGACACCCGGGGACACCCAGGGACAGACAGGGACACCCAGGGACACACAGGGACATATGGGGACACCCGGGGACACCCAGGGACAGACAGGGACACACGGGGACACCCAGGGAGACACGGGGACACCCGGGGACAGACAGGGACAGACAGAGAGACACGGGGACACCCAGGGACAGACAGGGACACCCGGGGACACCCAGGGACACCAAGGGACACCCAGGGACACCCAGGGACACCCAAGGACACCAAGGGACAGACAAACATCCGGGGGGACACCTGGGCACACCCAGGGACCCCCAGGGACACCCAGGGACAGACAGGGACATATGGGGACACCCGAGGACCCCAGGGGACACCCAGGGACACCCAGGGACAGACAGGGACACCCAGCGACACCCTGGGGACGCCCAAGGGACACCCAGGGACGGACAGGGACACACGGGGACACCCAGGGAGACCCGAGGACACCCAGGGACAGACAGGGACAGACAGAGAGACATGGGGACACCCAGGGACAGACAGGGACACCCGGGGACACCTGGGCACACCCAGGGACACCCGGGGACACCCGAGGACACCCAGGGACACCCGGGGACACCCGAGGACACCCAGGGACACCCGGGGACACCCGAGGACACCCAGGGACACCCGGGGACACCCAGGGCTGAGGGCCCCTCTCGAGGCTGAGCAGCCCCAGCTCCCTCAGCCTTTCCTGGGCACGGAGATGCTCCAGGCCTCTCGTCCTAAAGGTCTTTTCCAACCCTAGTATCCTGTTATTCTGGGATTACTTTTTAGAATTTTCTTGACAATTCCATGTTTCCAGCCTGTCTTTCTCCTGGCCCTATGGGGGGAATGAACACCTCGTGCAACCCCACAAACCCACCTGCATCCCACAGTTTTGGCTCCAGCTCCAAATTCCTCTTCCTCAGAAAACTCCTTGCAGCTCAGTGCTGGAGTGGCAAGGGTAATAAAAATAACCCCATAAAATGCATGAAGAATTTCCTTTCCCAAAGATCAGATTTCAAAGGAAAACACCCATTAATTCTGCGCTGTCCAGGCAGTGACACTGATGTGATTCACGGCTATTCAGCTGCACAAGGCTGAGCTCTGCTCTTTGGGAAACAAGATAAATCTTCAGATGAGCCACCAATGGCTGCATGATTAATCCTGTGTTATCCTTGAATGGAATGCCAGTGGGTGGGAAGAGAAGAGGAATATCCCACGGAAGAGGAATGGGGAATCAGACAGACTCAGAGGCATCCCAAGGTAAATTCGAAAGTTTCTTTCTCATGTCTCCCATGAAATGTGATGTTCCAGGGCTGATCCTGGGGAACAGAAGCCATTCCCTGTGTCCTGTCCCTGATCCCCAGTCCCTCTCCCTTTCCGCCAAGGGGCCAGGAAGCTCCAGCTCATTCCTCGGACCCCTCCAGGTGGGCACTCCAAACCTCCCTGGGCAGCCCCTGCCAAGGCCTCACCCCCTTCCCATGGGGAAATTCCTGCTGAGTTCGGGTCGGTGCAGGAAGGGGGGAAACATCCCTCAGGACACCCGGCGGGATCCTGCACACACTCCTTTATCCATTCCTGGGAAAATGATTCCCTTTCAGCCAAAAGAACGTGAGCTCCAAATTAGTGCCCGTGCCCCAAACTGCCAGTGCATGAATTGGAATTACTTAACCATCATTAAATTACATTCTGCTGTTTATTCCATTTTGCTTATGATGTCATTTTTCTCCCCATTACAGTCACAGAAATAAATGACTTCACTCTGCAGCCGCACTCCGGCTAAAGCCCAGCTTGGGAAGGATGGAATATTGATGTTAATCAGCTCTGCCCCTGCCGCTCCCAGCCCTGCTCATTTGTCTCCTGGTGCCACTCCTGATTGCCCACTTTGGGGGCAGAGTGCTGCAATCGCGGGGGGCAGGCAGCAGCTCCCACCACGGGGGGCCTTGGATCAATCTCCTTATCACAGCCAAAATCAATGTCCTGAATAAATGCCTGTAACTTTTGCATTTGGGGGATGGATTAATAACGTTCCTGATTGCAAGGAGAGGCAGGTGGAGCTTTGACTCCACGTGCAGAAGCAGCATGGAAGGAGTGGAGGAAGACCAGAACTGGGGCTGCTGGAAACACAAACCGAGGGATGGAGGGGCTCTGATGCCTCCCAGCTCAGCGCCCTCGGTAAACGAAACCCTGCTCAGCCTCAGAGCCAGAGATCCCACACGGCCCGTTCCTAACTCCAGCTTTTCCTGCTGCTCGGGTTGTTTGGTTTATTATTGACTTCTTCCTGTTTTAAACCCACCTTGAGCAGATTGTCCCCCGAGGAGTGTCCCAGCACGGAGCCAGGCTGAGCCCTGGGCGGGTTTGGGGTCACACGGACAAACCCACCCTGCTGCTGCTCCCGGGGATCCCTCCCAGCACAGCTCCCGGGATGCTGAGTCTGGAATGCAGGGCTGAGGAACTGCAGGCAGGTGCTCAGGTACTGCCCGGCCTCAGCACCTGGAGCTGCTCTCTCTGAAACGGGGTCATCTGGGGGCTTTGGTCACCACCACCCTGTCAGGAGAGCCCCAGAAGCACGGGATCACTTAGGACAAGACCTAAAGATGAACTGGTCCAGCTGCTCCCCAGCGCTGCCCAGGCCACACTGCCCCGTGTCCCCAAGTGCCACCTCCACAGGGCTGTTAAACCCCCAGGGATGGGGATCCCCCAGTTCCACGGATAAACTCCCAGCACAGTGTCCACGAGCAGCTCTCCCCATGGGCACTGAGGAGGGAGCAGGGGCTCTGAAATAAATTCAAATTAACCCTTACATTTAACCAGAAAGCCCCAATTAACACCAAAGACCGAGGCCAACGCCCCACTGCCCATCTCCCATCTGGATTTCCCTGTTCCTCTTCACCAGCCTTTGGAGACCCCCTCTTTCCACCTCTGCCCCTGAGCAATATCCACCTACTTCCCACAGAACACGGGGTTTG
>VWPU01013854.1:0-59672 GCA_013398955.1 Callaeas wilsoni | reverse complement strand
GGGGACATGGAACTGCGGGGGACACACGGAGCTGGGGAGGGGACACGGAGCTGGACACAGAGATGCAATCAAAGTAATTAGAGAAACAAAAGAGGAGCAGGGGAGGGCAGCTGGCAGCCCCGAACACAGATGGCTGCACTGCTGACAGCTCTGCCCCACCTCGGGTTAGAGGCTGGCAGGGAGAGCAGCAGGTATCCGAGCCTGCCCTGGGACTTCGGGACAACGGGAGGGGACATTTCCAAACCATTGGGTCCACTCCAGGGCTGGCAGCAATATTGGGATTGAATTTCTCTGCCTCGGTGATGAAGAGCAGAAAGGAATCAGTGGGGCAGAGCAGGAAGGACACCTGGGCAGGGATGGGCTGCAGCAGGAAGCCGAGCAATCAAGAGCTGCTTTGATGTCAGGGAGAGGTCCCTGATTAGGATCACAATATCCCAAATTGAGGAAAGCTTCACTAGTCAAAAGGCTGAAGCAGCTCTGTCATCTGCATACAATTAAGGGGTATTTGCCTACCCCTGACATCGCCCTAATTGTAACGGCCATGCCTTCCCCAGGGAAAAAAAATGGGATTTCGGGAAGGTCCCGTGGCTGCTCCACCGGGAGCATCTCGAGGCTCCTTACATCTGCAGCAGGGAAGGGATCGGTGACCTCCCAGTGCTAAAATCGGAGCTCACAGGAGGAGATTCCAGCATTATGGCATTATAATTCCGTCCAAATTCCAGCAGAATTGGAACAGGTTGGAAGGGACCGCAGCGGCTCCTCTGCTCCAACCTCCCTGCTGACGCTAAAACAAATCTTCACTTGCAGCACTAAATAAAGTTCCGCAGGTTTGGGGCTCGAAAGAAACTCAAAATTCCAATTAAAGACCCTCCAAAACTGTCCAGACCTCGGAAATAGCCAGGAATATCCAGTTTTCTGTCCGTCTGAGAGCTGAGAGCACAGGGCAGAGCACAGCCCATGGACTCCTGCCTGGCAGAAAAGGGATGCAAAGCGGTGTCTGTCACTCGGATTTCTGGGATGGCGAAACAGGGATTTCGTCAGCACATCCCAGCACTGTCCCCTCCATCCCTCTGCAGCAGGAGGGGCAGGGACAAGACACCCTGGCTGTCAACAGTCCTCCCCTCCCCAGGCTGTCCTGCCCTCCGAGCTTTTCTGAAATTACAGGATCCGGCGATAGCATCTCCCAGGATGTGCTGCAGCCCCAGCCCTGGCCGGGCGGCCCTCACTGAGGAAGCTCTGTGCAGGAATGCTGGAATATTAAAACAGGACAGTTATCTTGATGACCTTCCCTCCTCCCTTCCCCGAGCTGTTATCAAGCTCTATTATTCAGCGGGGAATAATTAAAACGCCAATTAAAAACAGGGACGGGAGAAAAGCAGCGCTCTGAAAATCCCAATTTTCCCTGCAGTGACTCACTCAGGCAGTTCATCCCTTTTTTGTTTACTAGAAAGCTTTCAGACAGGAAAGTCACTGGAAGCTCTTCATATCAAAGATGTTTTGCAGCATTAAATAACTCCCACTCTCATCATTGAAGGGTTTCAAGTCAGCTTCACCCTGAGCTGTCTTTGAGGCCGCTTCACTCCCACACTGGCACCTGAGTTTTCCAGCTTTCCCAAGGATCTGGACCAAGGAACAGGAGCAAAGCGTGCACAGAAAATCTCCGTGTCCTGAGGCTTCAGCTCTGCCCAGGAGGGGCAAGAATCACAGAACCCTGGAATTGCTGAGGCTGGAAAATCTCTCCGAGCCCCGGGCACCCCACAGCAGCTCTGGGCATCGGGGGGACTCCCGGAAACTGGGAAGTTTTCAGGAACCCAAATTAAATCTGAGCTCAAGGCAAGCAAACAGGTGGCCAAGTGAACCAGCAGAGGCCCTTTCACCTCCGTGGCCTTGCTCTGAATCCTGCTCCAGCCAGGATTATTAAATTCCCACTGCTGGGCTGGTGGCTGCGGGGACACCGGGGTCGGCCACTCGTGGCACTCGGTTCCTGGGGATAATGAGAGCTCCCGGCCCGGGAAGGGGGACCTTGAGGTCCTTGTCACAGGAATTTACAGCAGGAGGAGTAGAAAACGCTGCCCCTGGATTGAATTAGGGCCCGGGATGAAATATGGGCTCAATTCCTCCTCCCCTGCCAGGTTTGCTCCCTCCAGGGCAAGGCCGAGGAGCTCGGGGCAGGATGGAGATGCAGCACCTGCCTGGACCTGGAAAACTCCAACCTCCAGGCTCCCAAAATTAAGGGGAATTAAATCCAGCAGCATTTCTCACAGGGCAAGGAAAATTGCATTAAGGATTTCATTTAGGATTTTTTTTAAATTTAGTTCAGTGGTGGATAATAAAATCCCTGGGTTTCATTGTCCCCGCACTGTCTCCGTCCACCAGCCCTGCTCTGCATCCACGGGATCCCACGGAGGAGCATTCCCAAACTCTGGATGCACCACGGGAGGCTTTTGCCGCCGTGTTTTTCTGCTGGATAAGCCAGAGCCAGATGAGATGAGGAAGACACCGACAGACGAGCCCCTGTTCTGCTCCAGCACCTCCACAAGCTCCGGTATCTCCCTAAAGTGCTCCAGGAAAGGTGACCCCGAAGTCACTGGAGCTGATCCACAAGGAATCAGACCTAAAAAAAATCAATTTCCCAGCAAATTCCCAGCAAAAATGGATCCTGCTGCCTTCCTGCTGGCAGGGCTGGGCCCAGCCTGGTTTATAAAACTCCAACCAAAACTGGCTGCTTATGATCAATAAATTCTCTCTCACGTGAGGAGATTGTTGAACTCAACCGGTATCCAAGGGATTTTGGAGGTGGAAATCAAATCATCCCTTCCCTCAATTCCAGTCGTGCCTGATGGACTCACCTCACATGTCCCCTCTCTTCCCGTGGCATCCAGAGCATCCAACAAAACGGATTTCCGGGGGAATGAAGCCACAGGGAGGAGGTTTAGGAACAGCTTTTGCTTCCTGCGTTCCAGGAGTTTCATTAAATCGTGGCAGAAATCCCAGTGGTGGCACAGGGAGCACACACACGGAACTGGGAGCAGAACCACGGGGATGAGAGGTGAGCAAACTCCTCCAAAGGCTCGGCACTCCTCAGCTTTAGGGCACTGAAATGTGAATCTGCCCTGGATCCTGGGATCGGCCTTCCCAAACCACAGACAGGAGGGGAAGAGGCCGGGTCCTCCTTTTCCCACCGGATTTTTGCAGGGAGAGGAGCACATTTGGATGCTGCTCCTGGATTGTGCCATTCCCAGCTCCTGATGCTGGGATTGAGCTGGGAAGAGCCCCTGGAATGGGAGGTTCTCTCCAGGCCTTTCTCTCTTCCCTGTGTTCACTCCAATTAGCTCCTAATTAGCTCCTTCCCTTCTAATTAAACCTGCCCACATCCAAACAAACCCCACAGCATCGCCCTTGCTCCCTCACCTCCATCCCGGATCCCTAGGCACAAGCCCCGGCTCCAGATGCACCATCAGCCAATCCCACGAGGATTTTACGCTTGGAACACGGAATAAAACGTTCCCAAAGCAGAGGGAGCGTTCCCTTATCTACAGGAAGCCAGCAAACGGGATCCAGGAGGATCCATCACGGATCCAAGGGGGGATCCAGCCCCCACCTGAAGGGAGGGAAGCGCTCGGATCCAACACCAAATCCTGCCCTTTCATCTTCCCGGGATGGCTGTGCCCAACCGTGCCCCTTCCAGGCTGCTCTACTTGGGTGATTCAAACCAAAAAAAAGCCGGAATAATTAAAATGTCATTCAAGCCCTAAGCCCATATGAGTCACTGTTCCAAAAAATATCTGAAAAATTCCTTCAGGAGTGGGGGATAATTATATTCCTCCCTATCTATTGATTTTTCTCTACAATGCAGATGTCCTATTTTCCACGGTTTTTTTTTTTCCTTTTTCTCCTCTTTTTTTTTTTTCTTTTTTTTTTTTTCCCTGGAGTGAGTGTCAAGGAGGAACAAAGCACTTCTTTGAGACTTTTTCAGCCCAAAATTAATTCTGAAAAAAAAAATGGTACAGACAGGCCAATAGCACGGGAAGCTGAGCAAAAGCCTGGTGACTCAAGCTATGTCTGCAAAATTCCCTATTGATCCCGGCTCCAGAGGGAAGGGTGGGGAATGGGGCATCCACGTTATAAATTTAGAGTCAATTTAAAGACCTTTCTGTGTCTTTGCTGTACAAAAGATGGGCAAAACCCCACCCCAAATTCCCCACCTAAATTCTAGATTTTCATTTTGCTCCTGCTATAAATAAGAAACGCTTGCAGAGAAAATCCCAGATCCGTGCACTTCCCGCCTCTGCTACCCAGAGGAAAAGTGGTTCCTCCATCTCTGTGGAAGCCAAACCCTCACCGGCGTGTTCTGAGACAAATTTTGACCCCAGTTGGTGGCAGAGGAAGGCGCTTCCCAAGGTGAAATCGAAAAATAAAATCATTTAAGGATAACAGGGCGGGGCTGGAGAACCGAAATCCGAGGAACGCAACAAGACCAACTTCTGCTGGGGGTCTAAAACTCTAAAACTCCGGAGTCCAGGACTCCAGACCCTCCCCATCACACTCCCTGCTGATGGATTAAGGAAGGATGGGCTGGATCCCGGGTTTTCTTTCCTTTTGGGAATGTCCCACAGGGAACAGGTGACACAGGTCCAGCTTCTGCTACAGCACAGCAAAGGTTTGACCAGAGCTGCACCCGCCGGCCACACCAGCCTCACCGAATTCAGATTCCTGCTGCTGCTCCCGTGAGAAGGGAGGAATAACCGGCTGCCCCATCCCTGGAAGGGTTCGAGGCCGGGCTGGACGGGACTTGGAGCAGTCGGGGCTAGGGGAGGGGTCCCTGCCCACGGCAGGGTGGCGTTGGATGGGCTTTAGGGTCCTTCCAAGCAAACCATTCCAGGGTTTAGGGTTCCTTAGCTAGGGAAGGGCAGCTTTACGCTCCCCGGCTGACTCTGCTTCGCTCTGCCCCTTGCCCGTCCCCTCCAAGCCCACAGCCAGCCCAAGCCTGGCACTTCCACATCATCCCAGGGACACTGGATGTGTCCAAGGCCAGGCAGGATGGAGCTCGGAGCAACCTGGTGCCTTCCACGGCATCCCGAGGTCACTGGATGTGTCCAAGGCCAGGCAGGATGGAGCTCGGAGCAACCTGGTGCCTTCCACGGCATCCCGAGGTCACTGGATGTGTCCAAGGCCAGGCAGGATGGAGCTCGGAGCAACCTGGTGCCTTCCACGGCATCCCGAGGTCACTGGATGTGTCCAAGGCCAGGCAGGATGGAGCTCGGAGCAACCTGGTGCCTTCCACGGCATCCCGAGGTCACTGGATGTGTCCAAGGCCAGGCAGGATGGAGCTCGGAGCAACCTGGTGCCTTCCACGGCATCCCGAGGTCACTGGATGTGTCCAAGGCCAGGCAGGATGGAGCTCGGAGCAACCTGGTGCCTTCCACGGCATCCCGAGGTCACTGGATGTGTCCAAGGCCAGGCAGGATGGAGCTCGGAGCAACCTGGTGCCTTCCACGGCATCCCGAGGTCACTGGATGTGTCCAAGGCCAGGCAGGATGGAGCTCGGAGCAACCTGGGGCCCTCCACAGCATCCCGGGGACACTGGAGGTGTCCAAGGCCAAGCTGGATGGGGCAGTGGAGGTGGCCCTGCCCACGAAGGTCCCTTCCCACCCAAACCGCGCCAGGATGCTGCGATGATCCAGGTGAGCGAACCCCACCTGCCCGGTCCCCTCCCGCTCAGATCTGGGGTGAACCCGCAGATCCCGCTGGAACAGGCCCAGGCTGGGCCAGCACGGAGCCAAACCGGAGCCGCCACAGCCGCGCAGCCCCGCGCCGGCGGAAACCGAATTCCCTGGGCTCGACTTCTGCTCCCTCTCACTTGCTGCTGTCTCCCCCAAAAAGCCCCTCTGAGGAGCCACCGGGAGAGCAGCAGCATCTGGGGGACTCCGAGGCAGCGCCGCAAGCAGTGGGTGAAAGGGATTCTGCAAATCCTTGGCATCGGCGGCTCCTGCCTTTTCCAGCCACCAAGGAACAACAAGCCCCGCTGCCAAGGGCTATTACCAGACAAATGGAGAGAGATCAGAGGCACAAAGGAGGTTGCTAAGGAGTCAAGTGTGGGATCCCTGCAGAGAGGAGGAGGCTGCAGCTGGGACGGCAAAGGTCAGAACATTGCAGACATCATTTTCCAAAAATTCCCATGAAGCCCCGGCGCGGGAGCCGGGAGCTGGCCCCGCCGTGCTCGCCGAGGAATAATGAGAAAGCCAGCGAAGAAAGCTCCCTTTCTTCCCTCCTACCCACGCTAATGTAATAAAACAAATTAGAATAATTATTCTCCATTTCAGGGCCATAATGCCCAGGATCAGGGCACGCCTGTCACCGAGCTGACATCTACATCCGCTGGATTCTGCTGCTTCTCCCCCCTTTCGTATTTCGGGATCGCCCGAATTCCGACTTTTATTCGATTCCATCCAGCGTGATTTTACTGCAGGCATCCAGATTCTGTTTGCTTCAAAGTCTTCCTTATTTTTGCCAGAAAGTTCATCTCCCTTCTTAGCTAATCACAGCCCCACCCTTTCCAGTAACCTTTCAAATGCCACCCACGTCCTGACACTTTTAACGGGATCCAAGCAAAAACAAAACAAGAAACACGAAGAGTTTCACACGAACCACAAGGTTCTAAAAGGATTTGCTGCAGTGGGTTAAAAGAAGCATTTTTTAATGGCAAAGAAAACTCAAAACCGTTTAAAAACATATTAAATATCAAGTGATGTATAAATAATCTGGAAGGAATTGATCCTTTTTCTGTGAAAACACATCTCAGGGGAAGATGGACAAATCCACAGGAAAAAATTGTGATAATTTAAGGGAAAAAAACCCCGATTATTATAGATCTTTGTGCACTATTTTTCCTCCCAAGACTGTCACTTTAAATGATCTTTTATCCTCCTGCAAAAGGAAAAAATATCTCTTGTGTAGATTTGAAACAGCAAAGGACTGAAATGATTTTCTAAGTCCCTGCCTGCCAAAAACTGCTCCCAACTCCTCTGCGCTGCAGCAGCTTCCGAGGATGTTCGTGAACAGCTCAGAGGGGCTGAGCCTGGATTTGGGAAGAGAGGGGTCAGTTTGACAGACAGGGAAATCCGGGAAGTGGGAAAAAAAAATAAAGAGAAATTTTGTTTACAGGAAGCAAAGCAAAGGGAGGGACCAGATCCCAAGCGGAAAAGATGCTCTCGGGTTTCCCTAAAGTTATCTAAACTCCCCCTAAATTCCTCCTCAGGACCTCGTGTGTGATGTAAGGAGGAGCAGAGGCAGCGGCTCGTGGGAAGGGCTCTCCAAACTGGGGGCATAAAAAGGGGGAAAAAAACCCTTCCTGAGGGACGCCATCCCAGATCCCGCAAGTTTCAAGGGCATCACACAGGGAAGATGTCAAGGGCGCTGCACACAGAGCAGATTATTAAAGAAAAACACGTTTCTATTATAAAGAATAAAATGATTACAGAACACGTCTATTAAAGGATCTCATTCCTGGGACAAACTCAAAGTTTGGGATTGGGCTCATGGCCCCAGGACCCATCTGGACACAGACCCCGGAGTCCTCCCAGCCCCAACACCTGCAGCAGCCAGGCAGAGATTGGCAGCTTTAAATCTGAATTTCCTTGCTCTGGGCACTTTTAAATTAAAGTGGTAATGTGCTTTAAATCCCGTTTCCCTGGTTTTTCACTCCACTCTTCAATCCTTTCCTGCAGAAACTAATCAAGATGCCTCAGACTCACTTGCACTCTCTGCTCCAGCCACCTTCCCTGGTAACTTATTCCATATGTCTGGGATCCTTTGCGAGGCACGGCTCCACCTTCATTCCCTGTTTATTCCCAGCTTTCCAACGGGCTGTTGCACCCCCAGTGCTCAGAGCTCCCCCATCTCCTCCGTGCACCCCCAGCAGTGATAATTTTTCCCTGTTTCCCAGGGAAGCTGTGGCTGCCCCATCCCTGGAAGCGTCCGAGGCCAGGTTGCAGGAGCACCTGGGACTGCGGAAGGTGTTGGGGTGGGAACTGGATGAGTTTTAGGATCCCTTCCAAGCCAAACCATTCCGGGATTCTGTTCCTCGTACAGAACATCACCGAGAGGGCGAACGCGACCCAGGAGCCCCTTGGATAACGGACACATCCCAGCAGCGCTGGGAGATCCGGGAAAACGCCGCTGGACACCAGGCAAGCACCCCGGGGTGCAGCCGGAGCTCCCGCCCCACGGCTCAGCCAGGGAATGTTGCTCCTGCAACCCAGGAAAACCAGGGACAGCAGGAGGGGCCTCCCAGCAGTGCCTCCTCACCCACGGCAGGGCTGGAGGAGGAACTCGCTCCAGGACTCCTCCCGAGCTCCCCGGAGATCCCACTCCCGCGCTCCTGTCCCTTTCCCTGCGCTCCAGGTGCACCCAGCGCTGCTGCAGTTGCAGGCAGGTGTTGATGACAACCAAATTCTCACATTTCTGAGCTCGTGCTCACACACCGTCCCTCAGCCCCTGCACGGACGAAGAAACAGCAGCTCTGTTTTATGGCTTCCATCGACAATCCCCGATGACTTCCAGGGCACCAGGAGCTACTCCAGGCTTTCCCCGGGGATGCTGTTGGCAATTCATCAGCTCCAATCCATCCAGGGGCAGGAATTTGGGCTCCCCCAGCCTGTGGGTCTCGCCTGCAGCAGGGAATTCCCCGGAATGTATGAACTCCACGAAGTTGTCATCTGCTCTCAAGCCTTGCAGGAAAAGCCCAGGACTAACATTCACTGAACGGGGCTTTAGCCACGAGCGGTATTTAATGGAGAGATCCTGAGCAATGCTGCTGCTGCCCAGCATTAAAACCACCCCAACAACTCGAAAATGAAGCAAAAACTCTTCCATCTGGGGGAGAAGCCTCACCTTGGCAGCACAGGATGGGGATGCAATCAGAAGCTCCCCCAAAAGCTGCAGGCAGAGCTGGCACCAACGGGACCTGGCTTTGGGAATCCACAAGATTCAGCAGATGCTGGTCCATGGAAGCGCAGCTCCAAACCAGTCCCTTTTCTGGGAATCAGGGGTTATTAAACTCTGCAGTTTGGGAGAAGGGCTGCCAGGAGCCCCCTCGGGAGCCCCAGGCTGCAGCGAGGGGCTCGGAGAAAGGGCTGGCACCACCCTAATCCATCCACCACCGACCCCAAAAGCAGCTCCGCGGGGAATGGAGCAGCTGGAAAACCAGCCCTGCCTGCTGGATAAAATATTTGTGTTTACTGGAGAGAGGGACAAGGCTTGAGGAGCACAGCAGGGTCCCCAGGCAGCTGCAGATGACAAAACACCTCAGGGCCACCAAGCCAAGGGCCCTGCTGGCAGCGGGGCTGCTCCTCTGGGGAAGCCCCTGGGGCTTGGTTAGCAGGAATCACAGAATCATCCGGGTGGGAAGAGCCCTCCGGGACCATCCAGTGCAGCCATCAGGCCAGCAGCCTCAACCACAGCCCCAGGTGCCACAGCCGACGTCCCAAGCACTTCCATGGTGACTTCGCCGCCTCCCCGGGCAGCTCATTCTGATGCTGACCCTTCCTTCAGAGGAAAAAAAACCCAATTCTAATATTTAATCTGACCCTCTCGGTGCGAGCTGGGGCCGTTTCCTCTCATCCTGAGGAGATGCAGGAACCTCAGCACACTCCTTTGCCTCGCACCTCGTGATTCCGATGGGATCACAAATCCAGGCTTTGCATCTCCCGAGCCCTGAGAATTCCGAGTGACAGAGAGTCACAAACAAAGCTTGAAGCCATCAAACCGCCGAGCTCTTCTGGGGGAGAGCAGCCCTGCAAACGTGTGTTTGCATCACTTATTGCCTAACAAGCCGCTGGCTCACACAAAGAGCCCCTCTTCTGTTGCCTCGGCGTGTTCCTGGGAAGCATCCCTCTTTACATCCTGCTCTAATGGATTATTAGGAACATCAAACATATAGATTGAATCACATAATTATGCCTTTTAAAAAGGCAGCAATATTTGAGCTCAGCCCAGCACTCGCTGCCAATCAAACCTTGGCAGCAGCGCCTGCCTGAGCTCCATGCCTCCCACCACAGCCGGGATTATCCCACTTCTCCCGTGCTGTGTCACCCCTAAACAAGCCCAGCCAGCTCCTCTGCACAATAAAGCAAGGTCTGGACATGATTTTTGGGAGGAAGTTTGGCCAGGAAACAGCAGAACTCCCTAATCCTGAAATGCTTTATGACCTCAAAGATCACCTCGTTCCAACCTTTCCTCCAGCACTCTCCACCAGACCAGGTTTGTTCAATGCCAAGTCCCAGGCTGCCAGAGCTCCAGGTGGAAAAAGATCCCAAATACGAGACACTGCACGGAGGGAAAAGGGGCTGACCAGTGAAATCAGCCCCGTGGCTCAGGAACCGACCACGGAAAACAGGAGAGCGACGGGATGAGAACCTGGAGCCACCACCTTGCAGAGAAGGCACCAGCTCGCCCACCCAAGGAGCATCTCCAAAACGCTCCCCTAACACCCAGCACAGGGTGAGGAAAGCCCAGCTGCCCTCAGGGAATGCTGCTTGCTTGGAGGGTTTCCCAAGGAAAGCCTCACCCCGACCAGCCCGAAGAATCCTGGGAGAACGGCGCGGAAAAGCTGAGCACAAAACGCAACCACTGCCAATCCCACCCCCAGGAAAAACTCCTGGCGCACGTGCTCAGCTCCTGCCCAGGTCAGGAGGAAACCAAAGATGCCCTGGGAACAGGTGCACCTGGATTCCAGGAGGATCCTTCTCCTTCCCACTGCCTGAGAGCGCCGTTTCCCTGGCCCAGGAGAAATCCTACACGAGTTTGGGCCCCAAAACGTTAAAGATCCCATCAATCACTTGCTTGTGGAGGTCCCCATCTAATGACCTTCCCATGTTTTCCTCTCCCATGCCTGTCAGTGATATATCAGCATCCCGGACACACAGAGACACGTCTCTTCCCAAAAATATCGGGAGAGTTATTGCTCTCCTGGCAAAGCCGAGAGCAGCGCAGAGGTAACAGGGACAGAGGAGTCTGAGAAGCACGGTTTTCCTTCAGATCCAGCCTGGCCTGGAATTCCGAATATATGAGACACAGCAGCAGCAGCAGAGCTCCGGCAGATCCCAGTTCAGAAGGAAAGCAGGATGCAAACCGGCGATCCTACCCGTTTTTAAGGAAATTAGGGATGTTTTGCTACACTCGGTGTCACGGGGCTGCCAATTCACTCAATCAGCAGCATCACAGCGGAGATCCACTGAATCCCGGGATGGCTGAGGTTGGAAAACACCTCCCAGAGCATCATCCTGTGACCAATCCCCAGGCTGCCAACCAGAGCAGAGCCCTGAGTGCCACGTGCAGGCATTCCTTGAATCCAAAGGATCATCAAGACCCTGGGATTCAGCCTCCATCCCTCAGGGATGAAGGGCCTGTGCTGACATTTAGTTAAGATCCCCTTGGTGAGAAATGCCCCAAATGAAACCTTCGCCCTGAGATTCCTGAAAAAAAAAAATACCAAGCCAAAAAAGCCGCTCCAAAAAAAAAACGCCCCCCCAACCGCTCCTTCTACAGTGATGATCCTCAGCCTAAAGTTTTGGGATGTTCTGGATCGTCCAAGCAGAGGGAGCTGATGGGATAACGCCCCTGCCACGCCTCGGTTTTAACAGGGATGCGTCAGTTCCTGACGGATTCCCTTACAAGCTGCTTGGGAATTGCCTCTGGCACCGGGACAGTTCTGCAGCAATCCTTCTGTTCGGGAGCAGGGAGCAGAGAGCGACATCCCAGCAAAGCTCACACAAAGGAAAAGGAACCTGGGGAAAGCTGGGAATTACCCACGGAATTCCAACAGCGTCAGGGAAAAGCCACCGTGCCCAACCTCCCTGTCACTCCTTTGGAAGAGCCGCTCACGTGCAGCACCAACACATCCACACGGATCATTTCCTCCCGCTTTTCCTCCTCCAGGAAAACACCGGGAGCCAGCTGGAGGATCCTGAGGACCAGAGCAGGAAGCTTCTCCTTGTAACCGGGAGAGCTCCTGAACCAAGGGATCCGCCGGCCCGGGGCAGCTCCCGGCTGGGATGGGACATTCCGGCCGCCGTCACCCCCAAGAAGCCAGGCACGGATTCCCACTCACCGCTCCGAGCATGATCCTGAAAATCAGCCAGCGGAAGCTCCAGATGACGATTCTGGAAGGAGGAGAGCGCTGGGGCAGGCGGGACAGGGTCCAGAGGGGGCAGAGGAATATTCCCAGGAATCCTGTCTCCAGGAGCTGCGATTCCCATCCTGCAGGGCCAACAAGAAGTGGAAAAGGGAATAATTACGGTGCCAGTGCTGGAAGTTATCCTGGAATTAAATTTAAATTGCAGGATTTAAAAAAAAACCCACCTCGAATGCTTTTTAAGGTTAATTTGGGGGAAATTAGGCACCAGCTGCCCTAAAACAGACATCCCACACAGGGGGGGATTCAAGGCTTCGAAGATTTTGGGTTGTCCAAGCACAAACTGCACGAAAGGGGGGATTTTATACAAATCAATAACTTCTACGAAGCAGAAAAAAATGGAATTAAGTGCCCTGGGAAGTGGCACGGGACAGCCAAGCAGTGCCACTGATTCCTCCCATTGTGGATGGATCCAGCATGGCCACGGACCGGGCTGGATTTGTGCCAAAACGGGGCAGTTTCAGCTTCAAAAGCCACTCATTAAGGTTCCACTAATTCTTGTCATCATCAACATTCAGTGCAGTGAGAAGCCTGGAATTTTTAACCATAAAGAAAAATCAAAATGGTACCAAAATTGTCCATTGGGCCACTTTTAGCAGTTGCTGGATTTTACACATCCCTGGATTTAACCAAATTACCCTGGACTGAGCTCAAAGCAGAGCCTGGGGATCCCAGCACGAACCTGCTCCCTGGATCTTCTGGAGCAGACAGACTCCACCTAATCCATGCAAATCTGCATTTTGCATTTTCTCCCCCAGCCCAGCCTATAAATACCGGAATGATCATTCCAAGAGAGGCAGAACACACAGCTCTGTTTTGACAGGTGAAGTCCAGCCCCCACCACGTCTGGAAGCACCAATTTATTCCTGCCAAAACTAAACTGCTCCAGCTTTGTCCCACCTCCAATTATTCTCATCCTCAAGTATTTCTTTGTGATAGAATTGTACTCTGCAACCATTAAAAAAAAAGACATTAAATGGCACATTGGTGAGGAGAATTCCTGAAAATTCCCAGCTGGAGCCAGGTAACTGACGTTCTCAGCTACATAAATTAAACCAGGCAGTGTCCATGGCTCCCGTTCCTTCCCAAGGGTTCTCCAGGCACTTCACCAGTTTGATACACAATAATTCCCTTCACCCAGCCCAAACAGGCAGGGAATCACATTCCAAACCCATTCCAAACCCATCCATCCCTTCCAGCGTCAGCCTGAGCCCTCTGATCCCCCACCCCAAGATTTTTCCAGCCCCTGATTTGATGTTGTCACACAAGAAAAACCACTTTGAATCTGCTTCAAAATATTTTCAATAACAGACGTGAAGCCTCCTTTTTTTTTATCCTAACGTGCACAAAGCCCCTTAAATCAAAATGGAATTTTTAAAACTCTGATTATTACACATCAAAGCTATTAAAAACTCCTCCTCCTCCCTCCACACATCCTGTGGTTCCCAGCATCCCAGCACAGCCCCCCCCCAGCTGCCCAAATTGATGTTTCTGGGAGGAGAAGTGAGGAATATTGTCCCAAAAGCAGCTGCAGCAGGAAAGCACCGGCTCATCCCAAAAGTGAAAGGTTAATTGTGCCTGAACCCAGCTCCGGGGCTGACTGGCACCAAAAGGGTCGTAGATCTCCCTCATTCCTGCCCGCACAAGAATCCCACTGTTATCCCTGTTTTCATATGGTAATCACCGCCTTGCCCTGCGTGGGGATGGGTGTCGGGGCAGGCTCCAAGCCGCTCCCGCATCCCCGCATCCCTTCCCTCTGGAGAGCAGCCCTGCCCTCGCCCAGCAGCGCACACCAGCGCTTGTTCCTGCTTCATTTTCAACCCCAGCTCCCAGGAGGGCGGAGGGAAGGGGCACGGAAGGATGCTGTGATCCCGCGGGACAATTCCCGCACATCCCGTGGCTCCGGGAGGATGCTCCCAGCAGCCACCCGGCCCAAGCCAAGCCGGAGCCTTCCCGGTACGGCCCGGCCTCCCTGGACCACGAGCCCAGCCTTGCACCTGTGCCTTTATCCCAAGGGGCCGAGCCGGAATCCTGGCACCAGCCGGCACAAGCGGACGGGAGCCGTGCCGGGAAGGGGACGGCGGAGCACGGAGTAAACAGCGCTGCCAGCTGCTGGGACAGACCTCCGGCATTCCCGGCTGCTCCGCAGCTAAGCCGGCCCCAGGCCGGGTTTAACCGCAAGTGCAGCCAAGGACAAACTCGGGTCACAGCCCGGGGCAGGAGTCTGGGCCCGAAATTCCCCCGGTTTGGGGTTAAATCCTGCCCGGCTCCAGCTGCTCCCTGGCGAGGGCACACGCAGCATGTGGGGCTGGGCTCCCGTCACAAGGTCCTGCTAAAACCAGGTTTAGGGGCAGATCAGCTTGGAGAGGCTCTGATTTATTTCCCAACCGCCTTCCTAAAGGATGGAGTCTCCCCAGCTGCCCATGTGGGATCAGTTTTCTGGGATAGATCATCCACTGTGCTTCTTCCCAGCTTCCACCCATCCATCCATCCATCCATCCATCCCCTCATCTCTCCCTCCATCCACCCCTCATCCATCCATCCATCCCCCTTGCCTCGNCCATCCCTCATCCATCCATCCCCCTTGCCCCAGACCCCTCCTGGCCACACCCTTCTCTCCCCACAGAGCTGTCACTGCTCTCCCCTTCTCCATCAGCACGGACTCATCCTGACCATAACCTGCCATTCCTAGAAAAACAACAAGCTTGGAGAAGACCTCTAAGAGCACCACTCCTCTTTCAGGCTTCATCCTGCACAAACAAGGTGCTGCTGGATGCTGCTCCACCACCAGTGGAAGCGCAGGGGATGGTGGGGTTATCCCGGATGCTCCCGTGCCCTGGTTTCTACAAGAATTCCAGCTCGGTCAGGAAGATTTGAGGACATGAACACGTTGAACAGCACAAGAGAATCCACAGCTCAGCGTAGAGCTGGGCTCCAGCTCACCCTCACTGGGCTGTAAGGTGATACCAGGCCCAAGATTACCAAATCCATCAGCAGAACCTCCCGTTCCTCCCCGCTGACTCACGCAGTTGTTCCCATCTGCCCCAAAAGCCTCAGACTCCAAATCCTCTGGATTCTTAGACAGGTCTGAGGCTTTAGCCGTGTCCCTGCTGAGGTCTGAGCGTTGCCACCTTTGAACACCATCCAGGGCTTGGCGGAGCCCAGACGCACTGCGGCACCTGAAGGGATCAGCCAGGTCACCCCGCTGCGCAGGGGGGCCCCGAGGAGCAGCTGCTCCTCACTGACCCCCCAGCTCATTAACTCCAGGGTTTCCCTCCCTGATTTTGCCCTCCTCTTGCTGCTATCAAACGGGAGCGGTGATGAAGGTGAGGAAGGTGATGCTTTAAGGTCCCTCCCAGCCTGAACCATTCCAGGATTCTAAATGAAATGCATTTGCTGATGTGGCAGTGCCAGGAGGCCAATGCAATCCACGTGCACCAAACACCCCGGGAAGCACATCCCAAACCCCCCTCCGACTGCAGCAATTCCCAGCCCGGACATTTTGTAGGGTGGTTCTAACACAGCACCAAACATGGGCACGAAGCAGTCACCTCCATGACCTGGGGGGTCTCAGGGAAGAAACTGGGATAGAATCACGGAATGGTTTGGGTTGGAAGGGATCTTAAAACTCATCCAGTGCTACCCCCCGCCATGGGCAGGGGCACTTCCCACTGTCCCAGGGTGCTCCAAGCCCCGTCCAACCTGGCCTTGGACACTGCCAGGGATGGGGCAGCCACATCTGGGACAGCCCCACTTTGGGGCTGCGGGATGGGAAGGCAGATCATGGCCATTGGGAGCTTCAGGAGCATCCAGGTGGAAACCATGGAGCATCCCAAAATCCAGTAAACAAACTGGGAATCAAGGGAGCAAAGATCTCCTGCCTGTAGCGACGCCGGTTTATCCCCTCCAGCAACATTCCGCAGTCCTGGAGTTTTGGGGGGTGAAACCCAACCCATAAACAGCAGCGAACCCCATCAGGGTCGTCCGAGAGACAATTCCCATCCTCCAAGCCCCAACCAACACATCCTTATTCCCGGGCTCCATCCCAGGGCTCACTGATACTGCTGGGAACGAAAGGGTCACGTTGTTGACCCACCTGCTCCTGTTTTCCTCACTTGGATCTCGTCAAATTTCAGCAGCTGCAGGGCAGCACAAAGCCCCCCATTGTTATCTCTGGCACAGCCGGAGAGGGAGCCACGGGCTGGGTTTTTTTTGGGGGGGAAAAGGAAAAAAAAAAAGAGGGAATAAAATCAACCGCCAATGGCGGCTGCGCCCGCCCCACACGCGCGCCGAGGGTTTGGGACGCGCTCGGAACTCGGTGTGGCAAAATCCACGGTTTGGCGTTTTCCAGAGGTCTCTGCTGGGGCAGGGGAGGAGGAGGAGCAGGGAGGACGTGCCAGAGGGGAGGTGGGAAGGGAGAAAGCAAACCCCAAACCTAAATAATGCGTGTTTCTCGTGTTCCTTTTAGGGTTTTCAAGTGTTTTGCCTCTTTCAGATGCTCCAAGCCCTCATGCAATGTAGGGTTTGTATTTGTAGCTCAACGTCATGTGATCTCCAATTTTCATCTTCATTATTTACCATAAATAAATTCACCATCCCACGTTGTCACAGCTTGGCCACAGCTGTAGAGGAGTCAGTTTCCCCCAGTTTCCACATCCCAAACCAGTTTGTTGGACAGTCAGGGAGAAAGCAGTGAGGGAGGCAAGGGCTGAAAGCCTTCAGGAGAAGATAAAAAATAGGTCCAGAGATAAGAAACTTCATTATTTTCTGTTTTTCCTGACTCAAAAAAAAAATAAAAAAAGACAACACCTGGCCAAAATCAACCCTCACACCTGGCTGTGCTAGAAAGAGCTCACCTAATTAATTTTTATTAATTCCCCTTCCTAAGTCACGAGATAAGGTGCAAACAGCCGATTGTTTCTCTTCGTACAGAAATGCCCACCCGTCACATTTACAGAGAGCACATTTGCACGGCCCAGACAAATGCTGCTCCGACATATCCAGATTTTCCAGCTCCCAGTGCAGCTGTCTCCCTATGGATATTGTGTGTCAGACAGCCCAGCAGCCAAGGGGAGGGAGATATCCAATACAGACCGAGTCTCCCTGGAATTAGACCTGCTCCCGAGCCCACCTCCCTGAAACCCAGCGTGGTTTGGTTTCAGCTCCGGCGTTAAAGCACCTGTTGGAAATATCTGAGCGGTCCTGGGATGTCCTGGCCCGTGGCTGGAGCTGGGGCAGGGAGGATTTGGTGGGATACTGGGAAAAGGCTCTTCCCCCAGAGGGTGCTGGGCACTGCGCAGGCTCCCGAGGGGATGGGCACGGCCCCGAGGCTGCCAGAGCTCCGGGAGCTTTGGGAAAACAATCCCAGGGATGCACAGGGTGGGATTTTGGAGTGGGACTGGATGATCCCTGTGCATCCTTCCATCCTTCACAGCAACAGCTTCCTCAGAGGAAAGCAAAGCTCCAAACCGTCCCTGAAAGGGCTGCCTGGACAACACATCCCCGGCCAGTCAAAACCCCAGAAATACCCCAAATCCCGCCTCTGCCAGCTCACCACAAACACCGTGTTTGTCTCCAGTGTGGAATACCGGTCCCACTCAAACCCACGGCAGAACCACCCCCAGTTCCAGCTGGGCTTGGCTTTTGCAGGTCCCAGTTACCACCTGTTGGAATGAGCTGGTTTTCCCTCTCCACTGCAGCCCAGGGGAGCTCGGAGCAGCCTTGGGCAGGGCAGGGGAAGAGCACAACCCGTTTTTTGCCTTTTTCCCCAGTCATTTTTCCTTTTCCAGAAGGACCACAACCCTCCCAGAGGGACAGGCTTCTCTCCCTTCGCTCCCCAGCTTTCCAATGTCAGTAGAAACAGAAGCACAAAGCCATACGAGAAATGCTCCAGTTTGCGCCGAGTTTTCCCAGTTTCCCTCTAACCGGACAGGATTTGTGGTGATTCCCAATGGAAAAACCAATAATCACGCCCTGCAAACATCAAACCCCTGTTAATAACATCAAAGAGCAGCTCTGAATCTCCTCCACCACCAGGCAGAGCACACACGAGGATTAATATTGAAATAATTCAGGTTTTCCAGTCAGCGGGAAAGCAAAGCCCCGGCACTGGCACAGTGAAGCTCCCTTTTCAACCAACATAAAGCAGAAAGTTTCAACTTCATGACTTGAAAACACTGCGGAGCAACAAGGATGATTCATTTTGAGGTCACCCCCCAAAAATCCCCCTGGAATTCTGCGATGCTGCCCTGAGAAGCGGAGCTGAACCAGGACAGAGAAAGGATAAATGAGAAAGGATAAATGAGAAAGGATAAATGATTTAAAAAGGCAGAAATTGCCCATCAGATCTTTGAGGAAGAGACAAGGAGGGGAGCCCATGATTTATTGCTTCTCGTTCAGCGGTGCCTCTCACTCCCAGAGCCCGGAACAAAGGGACACCTCTCACAAGCTGCCAGCCCCGTGGGGTCTCCAGGCTTTTCAGGGCTCTCAGACCCAAAACTCAGAGGCTGCAGCTCAGGATCCCCTTTGGCACCATGTCCTGGGCAGAGCTGGCAGCCCCAGTCCTCGACCCCGGTCCCAGGACAGCAACAAACCCAAAATCTGACCCAGCTTCCCACAGCCAAACCCATCTTCAACCACTCCTATTAAATATTTCCCATTTCTTGTTCACCAAAGTCACCTCAGATTGGGGACACTTCACATTTCTGCAGCCACCAGAAAAGTTCTGGCTGTTGTTGGAAGATTTGGGAGAACGTTAGCAGGAACTTTTGTTCTTAAAGTATAAACTACCCAGAAAAAAAAATAAAATTTAGCATAAAAACTTTTAAAAGCTTCCAAGTGCTCTCCAGGGTAGTCATTAGGAACTACTTAGGTAACAGGAGGGTGATAACAGGGAGTTAATGCAGCGTTAAATTAGCCCTCCTTCCATGCAGAACTTTAAGTGACAGAGGAATCAGTTGGGAGGATTTTTATTTTATTTTTTAAATAATGAAGTTAATGGATTTCCTGTTTTTAGCTCTGTGGGCGGCTGTCAATTTGAGGGATCCATACATACTGGATTTAATTACTCTGTCTTCATGGAAGGAAAATAAGTTCAGCCCTGTTCCTATGAACTCCAGGGGCACCACGAGCTCTCCAGCTTGGCCTCAAGGTGAGGAGAAGGTGCCCACACCGCTCAGGGAGGGTGAGATGTCCCTGGAGATGGGAAACAGCACTCCCAGCACTCCCGTTGTCCAGAGGATCTGTGGCTGCTCCATCCCTGGAAGTGTCCAAGGCCGGGCTGGACGGGGCTTGGAGCAACCTGGGATAGTGGAAGGCGTTGGGGTTGGAACTGGGTGGGCTTTCAGGTCCCTTCCAAGCCAAACCATTCCAGGATTCTCAACATCTCGACCACCCCTGAAAATCCGCACACGGCCAGTGGCCTGTGCCTCAAATCCCAGGCACTGAGGGGAACAAGGCCCAGGAATGGCTCAGAGCGTTCCCAGGGCTCCCCCCTAATTTAGAGGAAGACAGCAGGGGTGAGGCTGGCCACGAAGAAAGGGACAGAATTCCAGGATCACCGAGGCTGGAAAAGCCCTCCAGGATCCTTGAGTCCGAGCCTGGATCCCCACCTTGTCCCCATCCCTGAGCACCACATCCAGGCCTTCCTCGGACACCGCCAGGGATGGGGACTCCAAACCTCCCTGGGCAGCCCCTTCCAAGGCCTGGCCACCGTTTCCACAGAGAAATTCCTCCTGGCCTCCAACCTGACGAAAAGCAGAGCCTGTGGGACACACAGCCCGCGTGTCCTGCTGGGAATAACGAAATGGGAAGGGCTGGAAGGGCCTGGCTGAGAAACGGGAACAGCCAGCCAGGAGAGGCCGGGGACAGCGATGCCACCACCAGGAGCAGGGGATCCCATCCCTTCAGCACCGCGGGAGGACACGGCCGCGCACTCCCACTCATCCCGCAGCGATTCCCGGCGTTTTGCGCGGCCCGCCGCATGCATTCCGGGTGCTCCTCCCGTGCCCGAGGAGCTGAACTGCTCCAAGCAGGTGTCTGCTGGGCGCTCAGTCTTCCTTCGGGCTGCTCTGGCAGCTTCAGAGCCCGCGAGCAGCTGTTCCCCGCGTCCCACCCGCCCTCCCGGCCCGCTTCCCTCCTCCCCACCCGCACCCTTCAAGCAGGAACGAATTAAACCCAACACCGTGAAGGCACCTGGCAAGGGCTTCTGCCAGCAGGCAGCGAGCAAGCCTCGAAATAAAAAGCAAATTAAAGAAGTTTCTCCTGCTGTGTCACGTGAGACTCCCACTGCCCTGCAGAGATCCAGTTTTAGGCTCGTGCGAGCGCAAGCTTTACCCTCAGTGCTTGCAGGAGATAAATCCAGGCCACGGGATGATCCCTTCAGATTTCCCCGTGGATTTGAAGCGAATCTCTCATGGAATATCAGCTCTGCCTCCCTGTTTTTTACCTGAATGGTGCTTTTAAAGCACAGCTGGAATACGGAGTAGGGAAAAAATTGTTGGATAACCGATGAACCTCAAGGCAGATATCCCTGCCCAGCACCCCAACAGACACAGGAGTGACACCAACGGTGTGATCCGAAAGGTGTGAGAATTACGGAATTCTTTAGGTTGGAAAAGATCTCTTAAATCATCAGTGCCAATGATCAATCCAGAGCCACCGTGTCCCCAAGTGCCACAGCCGCGTGGTTTTTGAACAATTCCAGGGATGGTGATTCCACCACTGCCCTGGGCAGCCTCTTCCAGGGCTTGACAACTCTTTCCACGAAGAAATTTTTCCTAAATTCTAGGAGAAGACCATGAGTGGTTTCTGATGGAATTTACCAGTGCAGAAGGAATTCTTTCATGGAAAGCGTCTCAGGCTTTGGAAGTGCCCAGGGAGGTTTGGAGTCCCCATCCCTGGAGGTGTCCAGGGAAGGGCTGGAGGTGGCACTCAGTGCTCTGGGCTGGGGACAAGGTGGGGACTTGATGGCCCTGGAGGTCTTTCCCAGCCTCAGTAAGTCTGGGATTCCTGCACCATCTTTTACACCCAAAACCCTAAAAAAAACCCCCAAACCCGACAAATAAAAAAAAAAAAAGAAAAAGGATCCTATTTAAGCAAGAGACCATGACAAAACCACTCCAGCACCTATAAATATGATTTTTCTCATTCTAAAAGAGGATTTGCTCTGTCTGCTCAAGGCTATTTTTCAGGATTACAGTTAAATAAGAAAATGGGTATTGCCAGGTCCTTCTGGACATCTCTCCATCCCAACAAAAGCTAACAGGACTCTCCATTCAGCCCCGTCCCTCATGGAACTCGACCAGCTCTAAGGAAGCTTTGGGGCTGGAAATCTGCTGTGATTCAGGGCTGCTCTAATCCAAGCCTTTTCCAACACCATGAGCTCAGAAGTGACCAAAGTGACCCCAACACCCACAGCTTTAACCTCCAGGAACAAAGGAAGGGGGAGCAGGAGGGAGCAGACCAAATGCGGATCTCAGGAAACCAAAAAGCCGCTTTCAAATCCTGATTTTAAAGAGAGCTGATGAGAACGGAGGAGGAAGCAGCAGCTTTTTGGCGATCGTGGGACAAATGGCAAAGAGTCAGCTGGGTTAGGAAGTTGTTCTCTCCCTGCACGGCGCAAAGAGAGGAGCAAACACGCAGAGGCAGAAATGCTGATGGTCGGACACCCAAATCATGGGCCAAGGCTCAAAATCTCCCTGCTGATACAAAAAAAGATGAACCAGTTCAGCAATCGTTTCATAAAGTAACACAGGGCGCAGTGAGAATCAGAGAATCCTGGGATGGTTTGGGTGGGAAGGGACCTTAAAGATCAGCTCATTCCACCGCTGCCATGGGCAGGGACACCTTCCACAATTCCAGGCTGCTCCAAGCCCCGTCCAGCCTGGCCTTGGACACTTCCAGGGATCCAGAGGCAGCCACAGCCTCTCTGGGAATCTGTGCCAGGGCCTCTCCAGCCTCATTTTCATGGCTTCAGGAGAAAGTCACAGGGTTGGATAACCCAGCAAAAATCCACCTAGGGCAGCTCCAAACGATCCCCCCCTGCAGCGCTGCCGCAAGCGCTGCGGAGCCTTCCCGGTAAAGAGAGCAGGGGAGCAGGAAAGCAGCGCGTTTTCCCACAAATATTCCCATTCCCTGAGTCCTGCTGCCAGTTGGGAGGATCCAGCAGCTCCACGATAACACAGCCCAGCAAGATTTCCCTGTGCTGCCGGCAGCCTGGGTGGTGGCGTTCCCATGCGAGTGACATCGCGGCCGCTTGTGAGCACATTTCCCCCCCCCCATATAATTAAGGATTTTTGCTTCTAATTTGAAGAAGCAGCTTTTTACATTTCGCTGGAAACCGCTGGAATCAACCACATTAAAACAACAATCAGCCAGGGTAGTGACAAGTGATATTAAACAGCTCCTCGCAGATGTCCCAGCACCGCAAGGCTCGCTCGCCCTGTAAGGAATCCAAATGACTTCAGTGCCTAAAATGAACCAGATGAATGATTTCAGTCCTCACTCTGCACTTATTAAATCAGGCTGAAAAATCCTACAATGCTTTGGGGTGGGAGGGACCGTCAAGATCATCGTGTACATGCCCCAGAACAGAGGGATCCAGCAAAAAAAACCCCAAAAAACCGTAGAGTTCTTAAAGTGTTCAGCAACATAAAACCAACCTTGAATTGTAAAATAGCAGGTACAGCTCAGGGATTTTCCAGACAAATAATCATCCATACCCTAAAACCTGGGAAAATATCCTGCCCTGATTTAATCCTGCAGTTTCAAGTGGATGGCAGCACCTCTGAAGCCGTTGCTCTAAGAATGAATTCAATTTATCGACAGAAATCGCTGCCCAGGCTTTGATGCAAACGTTCAATCACTGATGGGGAACTTGTCAGGAAAGCTGGGGGCTGGAATTCCCTAACTGGAACCATGTGGGAAGGCAGCTGGAACACCAGCACTGCTTATCCCGGTGATTTATCAACCACCTGAGGCCACGTGTGGCACCCCAGTGACACCCTGGGTGGAGCGGGGAGAAATGCCCTGGTTAAAAAAATCACTTGAAAGGAGAAAAGAGAACTAACCCCAAATCTCAGATATCTGTTATTGGTTAAAATAATTATTAACCAGCCCGTTTTTAAATGGAATCGGGTTTTATACAGAAAAATACTCTTCCCTTATAGAATCACAATGATTCTAGTTGGAACGGACCTTAAAAATAATCTAAATCCAATTTCTCAGTTGGTCTAGAAAAGGATTTAAGAGATCACAGCCCTTTATAGAGTGACAGTGTCCCGCTCTAAGTGAGCACATATTAAAGATAAATTATTTCTTAAAGTACCTGAAAATGTGGAAATGAGGAGAGGAGAGCACAGCAAAGCTCTGGGCTGAAAGGAGGGAAAATTGCATTCCCAAAGAAGAGCCCAGATCCTCCTCCTGATGCATCTGCAGAGAGGGGAGTTTTTAGCATCTGTGGCATCCCAGGATTCAAAAATGAAATCAAACACCTCAAGATATTCCTGTACAGGATAATTTTGTACAGGATAATCTTCCAAAGAGAAAGTGCTGACCCTTAAAGAGCAGCACGTGTCAGGAGCTTTTTAATTTCATTGTACTTTAAAACCTCACCAAGGAGAAGTTCAAGATGCTGTTTGTAACCGAGTCAGAGTTAAAAGGCACTCAGTAAAAACCTCCACCGATTTCTTCTGGCCATAAATCCAAAAGGTAAGGTTGTGCAACACCAGTCCTTCATATTTAATAATAACAAACAGATGGGAAAATATTCTAATAAATTATTTTAACTGTCCAAGCTGTGTGCCAGAAAGCCCTGGCCAAATTCCCCTGTTTAACCATCTCTGGAGCATTTTCCCTGCAGATCTCCGAGCTCTCCCTGTTCCTGGAGGGTGAAACAGCAGCATCCAGTGACTTTCTTTTAAAATAAATTTTAAAAAGAGATGAAATCACCACTGGAGCTCCATCCTAGGGCTGACACAACACAGCCAAACACGGGGAAGGGTTTTCCACGACAGAAAAGGAGCTACAGCATGGATCAAACACCCAGCAGCCCATGGAAAACCCCAAAGGATGGGGATTTATCCCTGCTCCGGGGTCTGCATCACTCCTGATTTGGGGGGTGAGTTTAAATCCCAAAGGACACTTTGGGAAAAATCCCAGATGGATTTTTTGGGACAAAGCTCCCTGTGCTGTGCCCACGGATGTGCAGCAGTGGGAACGGCCCCGGAGCCAGCCTCGGGCACAGCCAGCTCACATCAACCCTGGAGCTGGAATTGCTGCTGCTCACATTTAAAGGGTGGATTCTAAACCGCCAAATCTTGACTTGAAAATGCTTCTCCTCCTCTCCCTGGCCACTGTCTGTTTGAAAAGCTGAATGAGCCAAAAGAATATTATTAGGAATGTTATTAGGAATGTTAAGAAGCCGCGTAAATGAGGATGGAAAATATTGAAATTACATGTTGTGATAAAGGGGACAAAAAGTGGGATTTTGAAGCTTAGCAAGGGACAGATGGGAAGAGCTGCAGCTCTGCATTATCCCCTCAGACACCTCCCTGGCATTCCCTTCCCATCCCTCGGGGAATCTCTGTCTCTCCAAGCTGTGCCTTCCCCTGAGACATCCAGCACAGCTGGGCAAATCCAAGTGCGCTGACCCGGTCCCAGATTTGCACCTGGGATTTGGCCCTGGTGTTTCCCAACCTGTATTTAAGGGAACAAAAAGGTCCCGGAGCGTTTGCCCTGGTGACAGTCGGTGACAGAGGGCGGTGCTGTCACTCTGGCAGACACACCACATGGCTTCTCCCTTCCAAAATAACAGCATTCCCTCAGGAACCCAAAACAAGGGACAAGAACCATTTCCCCAGAGGCTTCTGCCCCTCATCCTTCACTTTTTCCATGGCTCTTTCCCCCTTTCCCACCTCCTCCCCACCCCGCTCCCAGATTGCACGGCTTCTTTATTCCCCCCTCACTATTTTCAGGCAGATCATCTTTGCTCTCTCCTTTCATTCCCTATTTTTCGGGAGCTGCAGGATGACTTTCCCTCAGTACCACCGCCCCATTCCCAGGCAGGTCTCCATGTGCTGTCATCCTGCCCCGAGGCCTCTTTCCCAGAGGGAAATGTCCCTGTCCACAGCAGGCAGGCAGCCGGGAGGTGACATCCCAGCCGCCACAGCTCCAGGGGCTGCTCCTGCTCTGCTGTTTCCCTGGAAGGTGGCTCCTCACGGGATGGGGCAGTCGGAGCCCACAGAGAGCCACCAGCCCCGAGCTGCTCCAGGGAGCTTCAGCAATCCCCAGGGACAGGGAGCTCCCGCTCGGGATTCCTCGTCCTCCCTGCTCCCTCCATCCCAGCTCCAAGGAGCTTCAGCAATCCCTGGGGACAGGGAGAACCCACTCGAGATGCCTCGTCCTCCCCGCTCGCTCCATCCCACGGCTCCTCCAGCCCAGCTCCAGGGAAGTTGTTGAATGGGGCCCAACCCAACAAGCACGAAACAAATGGAAAACGATCCCTTTTCTCCTCCCTGATAAATGCCCATAATAAATGGTAAACCCAGAGGCGACTCCAGGATCCTCCACAGCTCCCTACCTGCTCCCGAATCCCCTGGGCTGGTTAGTCTGGGATTAATGGTTTAATCACCTCGGAGCCTGGAAGCCGAGGATAGGAATCGAAATCCCGCTACTCAAACGTTGTTATTTCAGGCACCGTGCCTTATCCAAGCTGTGACCTCCGCTCCCAGGGAGGAGCTGGACACAAAGCTCTGGAAGAACCTCGGGGGAAGCCTGGTCCCTGTCTGACATCCAGGGACACGGGATGTGGAGGATGCAGCTATGGCTCACCACATCCACATGCTCATCCCCTGGGCAGCTGCATCCTTTCGGGAACAGAAATCTCCTTCAGGCCTCAAACCTTCTCCTGAGCAAGGACACGAGTGGCTTTTGCTCCTTCCAAAAGGACAAAGTTCAGCATCACTCGCCTTCCTTGTCCCCTCCCGGCCGGAACACCCGCGGCTCCCCCGCTGGAATTCTCTCCGGCTTTTCTCCCTGCAACCTCCCCACCATCCAAGAGTTTTCCTGGAGGGATTATCACGGAATCACAGAATGATTTGCGTTGGAAGGACCTTAAAGATCATCTCATTCCACCCTCTGCCATGGGCAGGGACACCTTCCACTATCCCAGGGTGCTCCAAGCCCCAGTGTCCAACCCGGCCTTGGACACTTCCAGGGATCCAGGGGCAGTCCCAGCTGCTCTGGGAATTCCATCCCAGCGCCTCCCCACCCTCCCAGCCAGGAATTCCTTCCCAATAACCCATCCAGCCCTGCCCTCTGGCAGTGGGAAGCCATTCCCTGTGTCCTGTCCCTCCAGCCCTTGGAAATAATCTCTCTCCACATTTCTTGTGGCTCCTTCAGGTGCCAAAATCCCCAATTAGGTCCCCCTGGAGCCTTCTCTTTTCCAGGCTACAACAAGGACAGGTAATTTTGGGATGCCTCCAGGCCCACCCCTTAAAAGAGAACAGGAAAACACAAGAGAGTTGCCACAAAAGCAGCAACTGCTCCGAGCTCAGGCACGGGAGCCGAGGTGCCGCAGAGATTTCAGCGCTGGAATTCTCTTTGAAACCCTGACACTTATCTGCTTGGAGCAGCAGCAAATATGTACCTTGGCTGCCTCTCCCTTCCCAGGGATGGCTGGGAAGAGGATGGCTTAACACTGCGGTTTCACCCGGGTTCGGGACGGAAAAAAAAAGCCCATGAGAAAATTATTTCGCTGGACTCAAAGTAAATAAATGAATCCCATTTCTCGAGGAGTTTCAGGGAGCATGGTGGATGCAGTGAGGGGGTGGCCAGAAATATTTGGCTAGGTAGCATTCCCCTGAAGTCAGGGGTGAGAACGCGAGCGCGCGACGCCCCAGCGCTGGTGGAGTATTTCGGGAAATGGAGGCGGCCCACACAGGGCTCGGCAGGAAGCAGAGGCCGCAGCTCTGACTCGCGCGCAGAGATGCCACAAACGACAGAAAAACGCGCAGGATTTCAGCTCCCAGGACGTTCCCCTCGCCCGACGAACGCCGGGGACAGCCGGGAGAGCGGCAGCTCCGTCCCCGAGCTCCCTGAGGTTTTTCAGACACGACTCAAGCCCAGCACCCACTTCCTGCTCTTTTCCTTCGGGTTTTGCACGTTTGGACTGACCTAACCCCAGATCCGGGGTTCGGGTGGTGCCGAGCAAGGCAGAGAAACCCCATAAAGTCCACAAAGATCCAGATTTTTAGGGATGCTCAGTCATTAATCGGCTCCTGCTGCCATTTAAAGGCAGGAGAGGCAGGGAAATAGAGAAAATCTGGTTGCTAAGACGTTCTTCACATGCACAAACTCACCAAACCACACAACTTTCGTTACCACTGAAGTCTAAATTTGTATTTATCTCTCAGCTATGACACATTCTCTTCCTAAATTAAAGATGGCAAGACAAAAAGAGTTGCATCAGTTCCAAAAATCCTGACTTCCTTTTGCTGATCCAGAAATCTGCTCGACCCTAGTGCATTCCCACAAATAATTACAAGGAAACAACGTTTTTGGCCAAAGGAACTTCAAGAAGAAATCCACAGACAGCTCCGTCCACGGAGCTTGTTCCCTGCTCCGGGCTGATCCAGGAGTCTGGATTTAGAGGAAGATCAAACTTGACCTCTGGCTCTCACTTCCACCAGTTTTTGTGCATGGAGGGAACACAGAAAATGCAATAAACCTCAAAATAGGGACTTGTGAAGAATCCCAGAGAACTCCAAAAGGGGCTCTGCCAGCATAAATACAATTAAACAATATTTAACCTTCAGTAGCATCAAGCTGTCAAATAAATATCCCTAAGAAGACAACTTAAAAGAAGGGGAAAAAACCAATCCCACACCGCTCCTTCTCCTCCTTCCAGCAGGAAAAAAAGGGATAATAAGAACAGATGGGAGCACAGGACAAATGTCCTGGAAAGAAGCCTTAATTTTATTGCTCAAACCAATAGATTTTTAATCCATGGCCAAAAGAAAGTACCAGAGCAGGAATGGGCAGGAAAACTGAATTTTTTTTGCCTTTCCATTGCAATGCTGTGGCTGCTTCCAGCTGGGATCCTGGAAGATCCTGGAGATGGAGAAGGTGCTCCAGACCAAGAGCTTTTTCAAGCCCCTCACTGATTAAAAAAAGACAAAAAATATCAAGGCCATTTAACCCGACCCAAACTTCTTCTCTGCTCATCAAACCTTCCTGATGGAAAGCAACCAAAATCCAGGGACTTCCACCCAAACTTCCACACCCCAGATGAATTAAAAGGATGGAGAACATCCCAAGAGTTGGATTCCTTAAAAAGGGTCCAGCCTTCCTCGGAGCTCCCCACAACTTCCAGCTGCCCTGAGGTGTCCAGTGCCAAGACCTCAACCCTTTAATTAACGATTCTTCCACAGATCTTGGAAACATCCAACAGGACTCACCATCCCCATGAAAACTGGGGCTTCAAAACTTCACAGGAAGAGCTGGAATCATCCTCACAAATCACTGCCAGAAAACTTTTATGGGATGTAGCTCCGGGCAGAAAAAGGGCATTGGAGTGGGAACGAGCCACAGATAAAGCAGATGTTGGAAAAGACAGTGGATAATGGAAAAGAAAAACTCCAGCAGTTCCTTGGATGCCCTTTGGTTTGTTATGATTATCCAGGGGTTACTCTGCACATCAAGGTTTATTTAACTCCAGGAAAACACAAAAATAAAAATCAAACTTCTTTCCCCGTGCCAGACCTGAGCTTTAGATGGAAGCGAGCCTTGAAGGCTGCTCTGCCCATCTCTCATCCTCCTTCCATCAAAAGCCTGGAGACAGCGCAGGGAATTCAGACAGCTCCATGCTGAGAAGTGTCAGCCTGTGGGAGCCAACACTGATCCATTGTTTTCACTGGAGCCTCCCCAGCTTGTCTTTCTCACCAAAAATCAGGAGAAAACCTTCCCATCTCCCACTTTTGAGGTGGATCCTGCTTTTAGGTGGGTTCTGGGCTCGCAAAACGTTCCCTGGAGCTGATTGTTTCCAGGTGAAGCCAAGCAGGTGGATTTTCCCTGGAGTTTGGGACAGCTGGCAAATACTGCAGGGACAAAAAGTGCCAAATTCCTGTTTGGCAGCTCAAGATTCCTCAAGCACAGAGGTTTGGAATCCAGCAGCATCCCATAAATCACGGGAAGACCAGGTTGGACAGGGCTTGGAGCAACCTGGGAGAGTGGAAGGTGTCCCTGCCCATGGAACAAGATGAGCTTTAAGGTCCCTTCCAACCCAAACCATTCCATGCCATAAAATAAAGCCAATGTCCTCTGCAGCTGCTTAAACACCTGCCAAAAATCCTCTTTAAAACCCTTGCCTGGCTTTGTTTTTTTTAAAAAAATAGAGCAAAAGGATGAAAATAATCACACAATACAGTATTTACAGGAGCGCTCTGTATGGGTATTGTAGGTCAGCCTTGCTGGGGGACTTTGCTCCCGTTTTCCAGAGGGAAAACTCATCCTTTTTGTGCAGCGAAATGGGAACGACCAAAAGAAGGAGAAGAAACAACTCCCAGGAGTCCCAACTGCTGTGACCACAACTGGAGCAGGGTCAGAGGGGTCCCACACCCCTGATTTCCTTTTCCAAACCCATCTGTGCCACAGGACACGGGGGAGAAACCCTGCAGGTGACACTGGCCAGGCCACGCCTCCCACCCCTGCTCCCTGCCAAACGCATCCCGAATCCCAGAATCCCAGCACGGCCTGGGCAGGTGGGGCTCAGCTTTCCTGGAGAATGCACAGAATGAGGATTGTACCGCTCCCTGAAGGAGTGGGGGAATCAATCAGCCTCTGCCAGCCACATTCCAGCTGGGAATTCCACCGGATCACCTCACAGCCCAGAGCAGTGGGTGCAGCGCCCCGGTCGCCCCATCACACCCTGAGCGCTGTCCCTGCGCGTTGCCACGCGATCCGAACCTCGGCCCAAAGTGGTGGCAGCATTTTGGTGCTGGGCAGCGCTTCCCTCATCTATAGGGAATTTGGAACAAGCTTTTCTTGGGGAAAAAATACCTTTTTTTAGCACAAGCAAGGAGCAGCCAGCCCAAGCTGGGATGTTCGGACGTCAAATCCTCCTCCAAACGTGAGCCGTGGTTCGGACCCACCTCGCTGTGGAGAGGCTGCTTCAAAGACTCTGGTGTTTTTTAAAGAACTCGGCTGGCACGTTTCTGAACGCCGGGCTTGCTCCTGCTCCTGCACGGGAGGAGAACTGGGAACGGGCAGGAAGCCGTGGGTTTAATGGGAAGGCTTAATGCAAACACAGGGTAAGCCCGGCGCAGATAAGAGAGGCTCCCGCGAGATAAGGAGAACAGCTGCTGGCGTGGTAAGGAGCCCAGCAGAGCTCAGGGCCAAGCTGTGCAGGTGACCCCCTGAACAGGTTCCGTCTCACGCTTTAAGAACAATTAGAGCTAATTAAACTAATTGCCTTTCTCCTAGCGCAGAATCATGGGATGATTTGGGTTGGGAGGGACATTGAAGCCCATCCAGTTCCAATCCCAACACTTCCCACTGTCCCAGGCTGCTCCGAGCCCTGTCCAGCCCAGCCTTGGACACTTCCAGGGGTCCAAGGGCAGCAGCAGCTTCTCTGGGAAAGCCATTCCAGCCCCTCCCCACCCTCACAGGGAGGAATTCTTCCCAATATTCCACCTATCCCTGCCCTCTGGCAGTTTAAAACCACTGCCCTTTATCCTGGCACCATCTGTCCATACAAAAAGTCCCTCTCCCTCTTTTTAACCCAGTCTGAAGTGGAAGACAATTCTCTCAGCCACATCCAACACCAGATACTTCCCATCTAACTGCAGGCCATGCTTCTTCCAAATTTTGGGAGACAAGGATCCAACTCTCTGCTTTGAAACAAATATTGGAGACAATTCCAATTAACTTGGCAACACTTCGGTCTCAGAGCCTTAATGAAGGAGAACTCCACCCTTGCCAGTCACCCAGTCCCATTCACCTTTTCTGATGGAAATCGTGGAATTTCCACGATTGGGAAAAGTTGGGAAAGACCTCCAGCATCATCGAGTCCAAGTCCTCACCTTGCCCCCAGCCCAGAGCACTGAGTGCCACCTCTAGGAATCCCTTGGACAGCTCCAGAAATGGGAACTCCAAACCTCCCTGGGCAGCCCCTTCCAAGGCCCGACCACCCTTTCCATGGAGAAATTCCTCCCGAATTTCTCCAAAGAACGAAGCCCCTGCCTGCAAAAGGCATTTTTGTTTGTTTCCTTTTTCTCAAGGCCGGGCCAAAAGTCGGTCACAAGAGCTGTGCAGAAACAATTTGCTTAGGGAAAGGCTTTCCCAGTTTCTGCAAGGCCAGCGTTCCCATTCCACCCACTTACATTCCTGGATTAAAGGAAAATAAAATCACATCCGCACGCCGGTCAGCGGTGACACAGGTCGAGATCCAGGAACATGGCAAAGGGCTGGAAGAAAATTCCAGACATGGAGAGCTGTCTGGAGAAGTTCTGCACTCCTTCCAGCACCACCATTTCCATCAGGCCTCGTTAAGGAGTATTTTATCCCTTCAGATCATTTGCATAATTGCCGCAATCAAAGGCACTACTTTACAGTAATAACTTTAATGGCAGATTTTTCCTTAAACATTCTTTTTGAAATGCACTGAGGTCGGTGCATCCATGTGCCAGGAGAAATACAGGAGGTGACACTCTGGGAATGGGGGGTGTGGAGAGGGACCAGTTGCTTTTTGTTTTGGGATTATTTCTGCTTTATCACGCTCAAGATGCATCCCAGAACCAAAATATTTGTCAATTAAACAGCAGCCTGCTTGGCACATTGGGAATTTCCTGCGTTGTCTTCCCGTTAAGTTTGCTACTATTGTCTTATTAGGAGGGAATCTGCCTCACTTCCAGGCTAAAACCAGGTTTCGGAAGTGAGAGTCCAAATCTCAGCCTTTGGTTTGCCTTCACGGAACCCTGGGATGGTTTGGGATGGAAGGGACCTTAAAGCCCATCCCGATTCCAACCCCTGCCATGGGCAGGGCCACCTTCCACTGGAGGTTTATCCAAAGAAGTTGGAGCTCTGGCCCGTTTCCCTCAGCTCCACGGAGACAGGAATACGGAGTTAACATCTCCGAGGCTCCAGCAGCCTTGTAAGGTTTATCTTGAAGACAGACAACAACCACCGGCCTGATTTTGAATATAAAACACAGACTTAGAGCAAACGAGCTGAGATCCAACTGGAAGTTCCACCCTCCAGCTCCTGCCTGTGATTCCAAGGCCTGTGTCCTCCAGAAAACCCAATTTCGTGGCAAACCCCGCGTGTCCCACCAGTGCATCTCCACCCCCATCGCGCTGGGATGCTCCTCATGGGAAGCTTCCCGAGGACCATCAGAGCGTCGTGGCTTTGCCCAGGCAGGCCCCACACCTCATCCCCGGGGCAGCAGAAGATTCGGGGCAACACTTCCCCTAATTGAGGTTCCCAAACGAGCCAGGCCCGAGCGAAGGCCCCGCTGCCCTTTAACGCAGGCCTAATGCCATTAAACCCAAACACGGGGTGAGGCTGGGCAGGGAATCAGACAAGCCATAAATTCAAGCAGAGGATATGAATTCCGTGCAGGCTGCAGCGTTGGGGTTAACGTGGGTCTGGAAGCAGTTTAGGGAAAACCTGGAGTGGCTAAAGGCCAGCTCTGAGCGGAGCTGCTCTGGGCTAATCGTTTCCTTCAGGCAGGCTACTCCAGCTCACTAATAGGTTTTAATAAAAACTTCCAATTGGGCCAGTAAACCCCTCATTAAGCTGTTTTTAAAGCATGAATTTAAGAGGGCCGGGGGTAAAAGGTCAGGGGGAGTTTTTAATTCAGACCGGCTGGCAAAAGGTGCTGTCGTGATTGAAAACACCAGAGTTCAAGTGTCCAGGGCCACATAAACATCCGACTCTGTCACTAGACCTGCTTAAGTGACAGCTTGAAAAATAGATTTAATAAGACAGAGAGAAAAGTTTCCCACTCTTACACGAGCAATAGGAGCAGCAGATCCCAGTACCGGGCAGGAACGGGAAGGGTCGGGAAGCAGCCCCGGCCCTCCCATCCCGGCCTGGGGGATGAATAAAGGGCAGCCCGTGGCCACCTGGGTGCCCAACCATTCCCAGGGCTCTGGGCCACCTGGATTCCCTGCTGAGAAGGGAACAAAGTTCTCCGGGAATAACACGGAGCAGCCCAGCCCCACGTCCTGCTGCCAGGGTCTCCCCACAGGACCAGTGCCATGGGATGGCAGCACGGGAATTCCCTGCTGCCAGGAGAAACACCAGAATCCCACACTGGGGTGGGCTGGAGGGGACCTTCAGGTGGGTCCAGCTCCACCCCGTGCCATGGGCAGCGTTCCACTGTCCCAGGCCGACACCAACCTGGCCCTGGACACTTCCAGGGATGGGGCAGAACTCCTCTGCCAGGGAATTCTCTTGGGCAACCTCCCACACTGCGGAGGGATCTGCAGGAACCTGCAGCTCGGCTCTGAGCACGGCTCAGCCCAGGCCCATCCCCACCTCAGCACACTTCGGCCAAGCTTTGGACCTGCACCAGTGAAGTTTGACCTCAGTTGTTTCATTCTGCTCTCCTCTCCTTTTCCTCCACGACCACGGAGCTCTCTAGGACAGCGCGGCTAAAGGAAAACTTCCCCCCTTCCCTGGGAACGCTCACAGAGCAGAAACATCTCCTCCATCTCACCCAGAACCCCAGCTGTGCACTCTAACATTTAATTTTATGTCAATGCACATTTAAAATTCGAGATCCCTGAAGACCTTTTAAAAGAAAATCCTCCTTGGAACAATTTGCATTGAAGCAAAAAGTGAGGATTTAACAAGTGATGGAGAATTACAAATACTCGGCTCTCAACTTTTTATTCTACTTCTAATCAAAACACACTTCAGCTCAAATTCTGAGCTAATAGATGCAATATAAAATTGGGGGGCATTTTGGGTAGGAACTCGGTTATTTGTTCATTCCCTGTTTACGGATAATGGAAAAAACCTCCGGAGTTTGTTCAGGGATTGTCTTCTCTCCACACCAAAATTAACAAGGAAGTTTACTGGGGGGGAGGGGGGTGGAAAAAAAAAGAGCTTTTGCTTTTAAAATGTGCTTCTAATTCTGGCCTGCAAGGAGTGCAGAAGCCAGGCTCTCTGGAATGATCCCTAAGGAAACATTTGCTTTGGCTCCAAACAGGACACTTTGGAGCATCAGGAGTCAAACAAGATCAGCTGCTCCTCCATCCTTTCTGCTTAATGATCCCATTGATAGCCACGAGGTCAGCAGATGCATTCCTGCCTGCCCCTGGCTGGGAACAGGGATTGCTGCTCCGAGAGGGATCCTGCAGCCACGGAGGAGTCAGGATCTCTCTGGACAGTGACCTCATTTTCCCTGGATTTTCACTCTGCACAGATCCACTACAACTCGCTCCATCCTTGCAGTTTTCCTGCTTCTAACCCCCCAGTGCCACCATTTTTTGACCAAGACAGACTCAGGACCAGCAAAGTTTCTTCTGGGACTCCTCGTAACCAGAAGGCAGAGCAGAAAAAAAAGAGGACAAAGCCTGGAGAAGAGCAGCACCCTCTCCAAGCCTCTGTCAGAGCAGGGATAATAAATCCCTATACTGACTCAGATTTCCATCAGGGGAAAAAAGGAGTCCTTGGGGGTATCTCAGGCAGGAATTTCACCAGGAACTCCTGCCCTAGGAGAGAACCCAGAGTCAGAAACAGCAAAGGTGGCACCACCACAGACCTGAAGATGCAGTTTTGGTCTCATCCTAAGCCAGGAGAACACAGGTCCTTAATTTTCAGGAAGGACAAAGCAGCAAGGTGGCCTTGGGGTCCTTCCTAAGCCCAGCACCATGGCGGGACGCTGGAGAGAGGGGCAGAGCTGCCATGGCTGGAGCTGAGCCAGGCCAGGTCACCTGGACACCGGGAAAGGGGCTCCAACAGGGAGAACGTGAGGGAAAGGCCTTGGAACAGCACAGCTCAAGGAGGAGATTTAGGCTGAGGATGGAGAAACCATGAAAGCTCTGCAGGAGCAGCCTGGTCCTGCAGCTGTGCTCCCTGGAGGGCAGGCAGCACCTCCACCCATCCATCCATCCCAAAGTTAGCCCACCACCCACCCATCCATCCCAAAGCCATCCCACCACTCATCCCCAAAGCCTGCCCACCATTCATCCATCCACCCCAAAGCCATCCCACCACCCATCCATCCATCCCAAAGTTAGCCCACCACCCACCCATCCATCCATCCCACAGTTAGCCCACCACCCACTCATCCATCCCAAAGCCATCCCCCCACCCCTCCCTCCCTCCCCAAGCCCGCCCACCACCCATCCCTCCCGCCCAAAGCCAGCCCACCACCCATCCCAAAGCCAGCTCTCCATCCATCCATCCATCCCTCAGCCAGCTCTCCGTCCGTCCATCCATCCATCCCAGAGCCATCCCACCACCCATCCATCCATCCCAAAGCCATCCCATGCACTCCATCCATCCACAGTCCCACCAGAGCACTGCCTTGCCAAAAACAGGGAGCAAAAGGGGCCCTGGATCTGGATCTGTGCCCACCCACAGGGAAGGACCCAGGTGCCACCACCCCCGTCCTCACTGAGGGCCCCACGCTGGGTCCAAAGCCAGGTTTAAATCAGAAAAACAATAAGCAAAGCCTAAAGTTATCCCAGCTCAGCTGATTCCAGAGCAGCACAACCCCTGGCTGATGCCCACTCCAGGATCTGCATCCCGGAGCAACTCCTCCCCTTCCAGGGATACGCAGCCCAATGTGGTGCTTTGCATTCCTGTCTCCCAGCTCATTCCCTCCAGTGAGGAGTGGTTTTAATCACTTTTCCTTGCCAGGAGTAAGAGCAAAGAGCAAAACCTGCGGCCATACCAGTTGATCCCACAGCTTGTTGCTATTTCCAGGCTCTGGAGTTCTTTTAAAATTCATAGGGACAGCCTGGAGTTTGAATAGAGGCTACCAAAATCCATCCTGAGATGTATCAAAAAAACCCCACACTTCCTGGAGGGGGATAGGAAACAGTCAGCACTTACAAAGAACTCTCCAGGAATTTTTTTTTTAAGGATCTTGCTTTGAAGTAGATGCTCCCGAAGAATGAGGCTTCCAGAGCTCAGCAATATTTAATGTACTGCCCCAGCAATGGATGACAATGTTGTTGTTTCAGCTATATTATAACAAAAATATTGTGGTTTTCCTGTATTCTAACAAAAGGAACTGGAGATTTACATCTCCTTCATCTCATTCCGAAGGAGCCCTCACGCCAAAAACAGGGAAGGGAGAGACCCCACTGCGTACAAAGGGCTCCTTGGAGGGGGAGTCTCCAGTTGGGACACGAGGAAAGGCCAAAAAAAGATGAAACACCACTTGGAAAACAAAAAAAAAAACAACAAAAAAAAGCAATTCTTCTACAACCATCAGCAACACATCCCGAGGATGAGTAACTCCAGCCCAATCCTCTGGGTTTATGTTGTCTTGGATAAAACACCCACATTCAACAGGGAAGAATTTTCTGGAATACTTTATGGATCATAATAGAAAATTCTCCATATTCCCCTGCTTCTCCACTTGAAGAGGCTCCACCTGAAGATTCCCAGAAACCCTCAGACAGCGCAAGCAGCCACGATTAAAACGATCCATCAGAAACGAGGAGACCGCTGCAATTCCCAGAAGGAGACGGGAACAAACCTCCCTAAAACACACAAAGGGCACTCGGCCTTTGTGCCTCCTTCTGAACAGCCAGATTCCACCTGGGCCAAGCTGGGAATACCAATCCCATCTCCAGCCACGACCCAGTGCCCTTCTCCACCCACCCATCCCACGGCACCGGCACATTCCTGCAGGGAGCAGACACGGCCAAACAGGCTGGCTTGAGGCTTTATTCCGTGGCAGTAATTCCCAGAAAAATCTGCAGCACACCAGCAGTTTTCCCAGTATTTCCAGAGGGAGGAATGCTTCCAGCAGGATTTCTGATTTTCCATTTAGGAATGGGTTGGAAAAATGAAAAAAAAACCAAGCCTGGCAAGGCACGTCCTGACTTCCAAGGGGAAAAACCTGCACCTCATCCCAGGAAAAAGCTCGTGACAGGAATAGGAGGTTCCTGACATCCAAACCACTGGAGGAAAGGGAATTTGGGAGGAACAGGTTCCCTCCCGGGAATGTCCTTCATTCCCTTCATCTTAAACATGACCCTTCCACCAACTCTCCTCAGCCTCAATTTACAGAATTTCCTTTCTTCAAGGGCATAAGGGCAGAAAGAAACACAGTGAAACATAATAGAAGCTTAATAAAAAAAATAAACTTGATAAAAATTCTCTTAAATTAAAAAAATAAGTAAATAATCAAAACTTAAATATGCCAGAGAAAGAGCAAAGAAGCAGGAATAACAGAAAAGCTACGTACCCACAAACGCATCAATAAATTATTACTGCAGCTTTTGGCTCATTTTTAGTCACTTACCAAAGGAATACCTGCAAAACAAAACGAAGAGAAGGCAAAAGAATTAAAAGTGGGGTTGGTAAATTCAAGGGAGCGGCGTCTCACGTTGGTTCTGCTCCTCGCTTCAGATATCTGCAATTCCAAAATGCCAGCGAGGAGCACAGGAAAGTCCTGACTCGCCTAAAACCCAACACAAACGGGAAAATCCCGCTGCCTGGACATGGAAAAAGAGCAAACCCCCAAATTTCTGGGCTATTCAGCACGCCAGGGAATTGCCCCCTTTCTTGGGGTAAAGCAGCGGCCACAGAAGGGAACCCCTGGTCCCAAATCCCACCAGGTCTGGGCTTCCCAAGGGCGGCTCCTGCTTTTCCCACTGGAATTCCCTTTAGCCTTAGCTGCAGCACGGTGATTTTCTGTAGGATTATCGATTCTGATTAAAACTGATTTTTAAACCCAAAGCTGAGCGAGTTTTAAGACGTTGTTCTTCAAATTGTGTTTATTCCCAGGATGGCTTCAACCCCACACCAGGCCTTTATTATTTGTATCTGCAGCATCTTAAACTAACCCAAAAAAACAACAAAAAAACCCCACCCGAAAACTAAGCAACGCCACAAGTTTTAAAGATTTTCAGAAGGATTTGCTAGCACTGAAAATATCCTGAATAAGTTGCATTTTATACTCATACACTGATGGGTTTTTGAGCTAACCCATCTCAGTATTTTGCACCATATTTAACAACAACTTCTTACAGATTTACTGATGCATGAAGAAAAAAAAAGCAGGATCATTTGCAATTTAATTAATAATAATATTTGCAATTTAATTAATAATAAAAGCAGCTCTTTATACAGTTATCTGTCATTAAAGGAACCTCACTTTGCTGATCTCCACCCCGCTCGTGGTGCTGCTCGACACCAACTTGCAGGAATTATTCTCATTTCTTGGCGCAAGTTAAGAACCCCCCGAGGCTCATTTAAAGCACACGCACCCCCCAAAATGAGGAATTAATAAAATATTGTATTTTGCTGAACCACATGAAGTTTTCTGACGTGTGTCTGGTGCTGATTACATCAATCCAGGCTCCCGGCCTTGTCATGTGATGACAGGCAAACACTTGTGGATTTATTTCTCTGAAGAAGCCTGCGAGACAAATGCCAAAGGAAACCAAACCAAATGGCCCACTCCAAATCCATAAAAGCAGCAGGAATTCTTGCAGGGATTTCTCAGTTTTTAATAGGTACAAGCAGGGCAGGTACCCAATTCCCACAGATTTCAGGTTGCAGTTTAGCCCTTAATCACCATTTTTCCTTTGCAAGGTGCCTATAACGAGTTAACAGAAATATTTCTTTTAAAAATGGGCTTTTTTTCCCCCCCACTACTGCCTTGGCATTCGAACCATTCCCAACAGATAATGACAAGGAAAAACAGGGATTTGATTTTGCAGGCTCGGGGGCTCATTTCACCAGCGGAACTTTTGATCTGCGCGTTGTCAAACCCAAAAATTCTGCTGATCCACAGCATATTCCACTCGAATTGCCTGAGTCACATTAAGAGGTGATGCCATGCCTGTTTTCTGCTGGGAGAGACAACATTTTTAGCCCTGACTTGTCAGGGGAGGCAAATCCATGTCCCACTTAGCCCAGAATCACAAACACCATCCAATATTTGAGTGAAATTGTTCTCACCGCCTTGCCCTGCTGATTAACTCCAGCACATTCCTGGGAAGTAAAAACTGAGAGCAAAACACGCTTTGAACCCCGTTATTCCCGAGGAAAACACTTCCTGCTGTCAGGGGTTTGAGGACACGGCTCTGCAAGACCTTCCAGGGGACCAGGAGCTCCCAAACCCACCCGGCACAAAACGCCACCTTTTCCAGAGAATTCCCTTTTTTCCCTGCACGCAGAGCACGTGGGATGATGGTTTTTATTTGCTGAAGGAGGAGCTCATCAGCCAGACCTGCCCCATAAATTTACATTTCCTTCTCCGCTCGGCTGCCCCAGAGCTGCATGGGTTATTTAAGGCCAGGGTTCTTTGGGACAGGGCTTCCTCTAAGCCTGCAAAACATTCCCAAATCAATATTCCAAAAGGAGTCCATGAAAAGTAGCACAAACCAGGCAGATTTCACCTCTGTGGACATTATGAGGAAAATCCAGCTGTATTTGCGATAAAAACAGGAGTGGAACCAGTCCCACCCCAGCAGTGCCCAACGCCACGAGCTCCTTCCAGCTAAGCAGATTTCCGCAGGCAGGATAATTCCCCGCTGCATCCCTAAATCTGCAGCTGCTGTTAGCGGCTCCCACTGCTGTTCTCCACGGAGAACATCCTCCAGGGAAAGCAAACCCAGCTGTCAACTCTCATCCCCATCCCAAATCCCTCTCCCTCCCCGGGCTCTGTAAGTCAGGATGAGAGAAAAGTTATTTGGGTACAGGCACATTTCCCGTTTTCCATCAGGATTTGGTCCCCAAAAGGAGGTTTCCAGGAGGTCTCCCCAAGAAACCCAGGCTGGAGCTCCACTGTGAGGGATCCCATCCCTGGGAAGGTTGGGAATGTGGCACTTTAACTATCCAGGCTTCCCTCTGGCAGGGAGGGAAGGAAGGACGGGATCATCTCCCCTGGAGCAGCCTCAGACTGCAGCAGGCAACCGAAGGGACGCACAACTGGAGCTTCCTCCCAAAATTCCAGCAACGGGGAAAGCCGGATGAGCCACCTGCCACAAATGCAGCGGGTGTTAAAAAGGGTTAAGCCGTGGAAGTAGAGGAAATGTGGGAAACGCACCTGTCCCAGGAGAGGACTGTGAGAGGATCACCTCAGCCAGAGGCCTGGCCAAGCAGAAACTCAGATCTCCCCTCCCTCTCCAGGTATGGGAGAGGGGAATGAACCCCCCAGCCTGGGGTGGTTCCACAGGGACACCGAGGAGGCTTTTCCCCACGCCTGACCTGGATCTTCCTCCCCATCACACAATCCAGCAGCTTCTTCTCCTGCCCGGGGGAGACAGGACAGAGAGCAGAACCCTGCGATGGTTTGGCTCCTCAAGAGCTCAAAATCCATCCATTGGGACACCTTCCACTGCCCCAGGCTGCTCCACGCCCCATCCAGCCCAGAACAATTCCAGGGATGACTCCACATCCTCTCTGGGCGCCCCGTGCCAGTGTTCCATCCTCTCTGCTTCTTCCACACGCCTGATCTTTGTCTGCTTTCCCACTTTTCCCTTCCCTCAGCCAATCCAACTCAGCTCCTTCAGCTTTCCCCCTGTGCCCCCCACCCAGACACTGCCACTTCCCTGGCTCTGAGGGGTGGAAAAGCTCATCCACAGCTTCCAAAAGTTACTGAAAAACTGCTGGAAAACCACAACATACCAACCAAATTAAAGCTCAGGACACTCAGGATGGAAAAACACCCCCTTTTTTTTTTTTTTTCCCCCCGAGACCTGGGGATCCACTTCCCCAGCCCAGTTGGGAAACATCACTGACAAGAGACAGCAAATCCATCCAAACGAGATCCAGGATTAGCCTGGTGCACCATTAATTTCAGAACATCATTAACTTAAAAGTCTGGGGGGTAAGAAACCTTTTTGACAGCTGGTCTTGGTCCCTGCCAAGCCTTCAGCACGGCACAGCCGTGGTGGGGGAGGAAATCAGCTGGAATGGGAGAAAACGAAACCAGTCTGGTTTCTGGATTCACTTTCTTGTGGTCACAGAGCTCTAAAAACTGGGATTCTGTGCTCTGTAATTACAACATCCACTTTTAAATGGGAGGAACGGGGCTAACATTAAAAATAAAGGAGGAGGAGGAGGTTTGCTCCTCGGTGCTGGGAAAGGTGTCTGGGCAGGGCTGGAGCCAAGCGGGATGAGGAATGGGATGTCCCAGCCTTAGGCTCTTCCTAAGCTCTTCCCAAAGCATCACACTGTGCTCCCCTGGCAAGGCCTGGTCAGGAGACCAAATCTGCATCACCCAGCTGAGCCCAGCACTCACCAGCTCCGTCCCTGCTCCTTTCCAAAGTGGAAAAACGATTCCAAAGCCCACAATTTAACCAGAGCAAACCAGTGAGGTTTGCTTTGGTAGGGTCCTGCCAGTGCCAAAAGCAGATGCTGAAGTGGCAGCCTTGGGAATCCTGCTGGGAGCTGCTCCTTAAGCTGGACACCGAGCCCAGGGAAAGGGAAAAACGGGAACAGAGCCCAGGCTGCCGAAGCACGGCGTGTCCCTGGGCTGGAATGAGCTCCAGCAGAGTGCATGACTGGACACCGATGGAAAACCACGGGATCAGCATCAGCTCGGCACCTAGAGCAAGAGGGAATCACCTCCTGAGCACTGCTGTGATCCTGCTGGTACCACAGAAAGGCTCTGCAGGCAAAATCCCAGGGAAACGGGATGCCAGTAATTGCTTCATTAAAAAAGGAACCCTTTAATTGCATTAATGAATCGCTCTGGGGTTGGCCCCTGCAGACTGAGATTCCCCGGTGCCACCTGCACTTACCTCACCCAGGACAAGTGACCTCACACATTTCCAGGTCTCCAGCACTCATCCAGGCAGGGATCACCTCCTCCTGCCCATCCACTCTGAATTCCAGAGTGGAATTTGGGAACATTGTGCCTGGAGTGACATCCCACAGGGCTGGCCCTGCTCAAGGACTGCTCCTACCCCAACCCCATCCCGGGGCAGGAAGGGAAAACCTTCCCCATGCTGGGAGCAGGGAGGAAAACGCTCCGTGATTCATTTCTGCCATTAAATAATTTTAATCTCTCACCCCAAATATGGTTCTCATTAGCCTCATTAGCTCCCAGTTGTACTGCGAGGCACCGGTGTCACATGGAATTAATCTTTGTTTTCATTAACGTGTCATCTCAGGCGCTCAGGGCTGCTCCAGCCCTCTTTGAAACCGATACATTCCCTCTCTTCTGGGCAGGGAGGAAGCGCCAAAAAGCAGCTTCCTGGGCAGGAAGGATGACCCCCCGAGATCCTGAAACTCTGGCTTTGCATTTCCAGAGAATCTTTTCTTGCTGGGGACAGAGGGAGGGCAGCTCGCAGCGAAAAAGGGATGCGAGCCCGCGATAACAAAGAAATTCCTGAGCTTCCCTGCCAAGGCCAGATAAAGGAATAAGATATTCCAAGTTTTCTTCTCGTTGTTGTTGTCACTGGGAAAACGAAGCCGGGTTGCAAAGGGGGTTCTGTGCAAGAGACTTATCTGCAAGGCCCTAAGAAACCCCCAATTCAGCACGGGCACCAAGGCAACACGGGTTAATGAGATTTATCTAAAATCCCAAGGTTATTCCTAATACACAAAACTGCACACTTGAGTCAGGCACACCGGGAATTTCTGCTTCCACTTCCAACTTCAATGGAGAGCTGGTCCCAGTTAGGAGCACAGCCCCCCAGTACAAGCCGGTATCCCTTCCAGGCAGGCGGATAAAGCAGGATGATGGGAAGCCCTTGCCAGGGTCGCTGTGTCAAGCACAGCTGTCACATCCACTCCTGCCTGTGCAGAGATCCCAGGGAACTTCCCACGTGTCCTGACAAAACCCAGGACACCCAGGCTCCTGTTCCTTCCTTGCACAGCTCCTGATTTTTCAGGGTCTGGGGAAAAAAAAGTCTTCCTGAGTTATCCACACTGCTTAAAACCCCTGCCCAGCTCCAGAGGGGACGCACTGGTTCCTGCTGGAGCTGGACTGGGCTGCTGGGAGCTCAGGGGGGATTCTCTCCTCTGCTGGTCGGGACAGGGCTCTTCCAGGCCAAAGGAAGCCACCAGGACGAGCAGAGGGATGGAGCTGCCCTGCTGGGAGGGAAGGCTGCGAGAGCTGGGGCTGTCCTGCCTGCAGAAGCTGCAGGGTGACCTGTGACCTGCCAGGACCTGAAGGGAGCCTGCAGGAGAGAAGGAGAGAGAGGATTTACAAGGAACGGAGGGACAGGAAAAGGAGAAATGGCTTCAAACCGACAGAGGGCAGGGATAGGTGCGATGCTGGGATGGAATTCCTCCCTGGGAGGGTGGACAGGCCCTGGCACAGGGTGCCCATGGAAGCTCTGGCTGCCCCTGGATCCCTGGCAGTGCCCAAGGCCAGCCTGGAAGCACTCTGGGATAGTGGAAGGCATCCCTGCAATGGTAGGGGTGGAATGGGATCATCCCTAAATTCCCTTCCAACCCAAACCACGCCAGGGTGATCCTATTCACACTCCCGTGCCCTCACCATCAAAAGGTGACAAAACAACGTGCTTAAAAACAGGAATGTTTTGCCAAATCCAGCCCCAATCCACACCCTGGCTGCTTTCCAGCCTGGAATAAGAAACTCAAAGATCTGTCCCCAACCTTTACTGGGCTGGACCGCTCTGGACAAAACACCTTAAGTCTCAGAACACAAAGGTGTAGAAAATAAGAGGAAAAAGCAGAGGAAGAGGTTCATTTAATACCTATCACCCTCCTGGAGAGGGAAAACACTCCCTGAGCATCTCCTGAGCCCCAGCAGCCACTGGAGCTCAGCCTGGCCCAGCCCCCAGCACACCCTGACAGGCCAGGTGCCTCTTCAGGAGACACAAACCCCACAAACCCTCCCTCACCAGCCTTTCCTCTTCCTCTGTGGCAGATGAGCTTCTGAGGGCACCCACTTCACTGCAATTAAATCACCTGCCCGAGAGCCAGGCCCCTGTTCTCTGCTGCAGACTCATCCTTCCAAAATGTCCTTTAGCATGAAACTCTCACACTGTTCTGTTCCAGCAGCTGAGGATGAAAAACCACCAGGAACTCGGGGGCAGAGGCACCTCCTCCCCTCTGTGCAGTTTTTTGGGCTTCAAAGGGCACAATTCATATTCCTTACAGGGGAAAAAAAAAAAATAAAGGGTGCTGCTTGTTCTTTTTTGACCCTAAACGCCTGCTGGCAGCAGCTGCACCAGCCTTTTCCACAGGGGAGGAACGCACTGGGAAAGAACCCTGCAGCCACCTCGTGCTGTAACATTTTATTTATTGGCTTGTTTAACTTATTCCCTCCAGCTCCTGTACCTCAACCAGAATCTTGAAAGGAAAAAAAAAAAAAGAAACAGCATTTAAAACCCCACANTTAAAACCCCCCAATTACAGGTGTTTTTTTTTTTTTTTTTTTTAAATCTGTGCTGTCTGACAATGGGTGATGAGCTTTGGGAAGTGACCCAACACAATAACCCAGGGAAAGGAAGGGTTTTCAGATGCCAGTTGGAAATGCTGGAGGGGGAAGGAAACAACAGGAGAAGAAACAGGAGATCAGTGGCAGAGCAGCTGAAAAGTTTGTTTCTGTAAGAAAATGTAATAGCTCTCTGGAGACACCTTACTGGGGGATAAAAGTGAATTTATTCCAGAATTACCGAGTCACTTTAGCAAAACTGATTTAACTCCTGCTGGAAGCCTCTCCCACAGGACAGGGCCCATCCCAACAAACACAAATCCCACAGGGAATCAAACCACAAATGGAGCCTTCTGGGGGCACCTGCCACAAGGACCGGGATTAAACCAAGGGGTGGCTTTTCCCAGATCCTTGTTTAAAAGGATGAAAACCTATCCCAGGAATATTCAGGAGGGAGGAAGTGGGGAGAAAGGCAAAGCCCTTGGTACGGGGCTTGTGGAGCTGCACTCCGGACAAGCTGGATTTGCAGGCTGCAAAATGGGTGTTAAACTATGAGGAATTCCCACAAAAATACTTTTAAACATCTTTAAGCAGCTTCTACCCTACTCAAGCTGACTGCTGTCATTTTACCACTGCAGAAGCGACGGGGATAATCAAGGTTAAAATGAACATAATGATTCAGCACTTCACCCAACGGGTCAGAATATCAAATATTCCTTTGCCCCGGCAGATTTTGACATTCTTGACAGTCTCCCACTTCAAAAGGAAAAAGTTCAAAGTGGCAGATGGGGAAAAAAGGGAAAAAAAAGAAAAAATCCAGGATTTTAAGGCAGACACACTGAGCTTCTGATGGGAGTGTGACACCATCACGTGGGTGGCCCTGACCCCAAACACACCCAGGTTTAGTCTGAGCAGACCCACAGCCGTTTTGGGAACGCTGTGCGCGGAGTGACAAAACCTGCCAGATCTGAAGGTGGAAAAAAGCACTGGGAATCTCGACCCCACACTTGCCAGGCACCGGAATAAATTAACTTCTCTGCAAGGTCACTTGATTTTGAGAACCACCAAAGTGCATCTTCTTCCAGGCTGTTCAGAGTCAAGGGCAATAAACTGGCAAAGTCAAGGGACGCAAACTGGGAGCAGCTCCCAGGATTTTAGGCTGCCAAAGCGCTCCTTATCCCACAAACCCCACCACAAGCAGCAGTTTCCTTGAGGGTTTTGAGACCCTCCAAGCGCTCAGCTGGTCCTGGCCGCGCTGTCCTCAGGCTCAGGGATATTCCCAGCTGCCAGGTGGGGCTGGGGCAGGCAGGGAGCGTGTCCTGCCCTTCAAAGGACACACTTTGCTCTTCTAAAGCTTCCCCTGGCTGAGCCCAAGCCAGCTGGGCAGCAGTTGAAAGAGCTGCTCCTTCGGCAGCGCCCGGGGTCCGGGGACTGCAGCCCAAAACAAATAGGGACATTTAAAATTAAAATAGACAAAAAGGCGATAAAAGGAATAAATTGTCCCTCTCTGGCCTAAAGAAGAGAGCTCTATTCCTGCTCGGCACGCTGGGCCTTCCCTGGACTGGCTTCCCAGGCAGAGGATTCTGGAGTGGGAGAGCCCACGGGGCTGGCTCGCAGGAGCCCACGCCGGCCAGTGAACGGGGGCAGCGAGACCGTGCAAAAACTCAAAATAACGCGGCCACAGCAGGAATTTCCTCCTCATTTCAGACACCCCTCTGCTGAGCTGTCTCACCGCTCCGGCCAGGAATGCCTGACATCGTCCTTTCCCACTTTCTCCTGCAGGTGCTTTGGAGAAGCAACAGAACTCATCCAAACCTCTCAGTCTGCCCCAAATTTGGGAGCAAGACAACTAATGGGCCACCTAACCCCACCCACAAACCAGCGTGAGAAGGGAGTTTTAAAGCCAGCCTTGGTTTTAAGGCCAGCCTAAGTTTCAAGGCCAATGCTGCCGCCCACCCAGCAAATTTTTGGTCCTCTGAGCTCATCCCTTTCCACCACCACCACTCCTGAAGGACAGGGAGAATTGAGGGAATCCTGCTTTGCTCTCTCCCTGTGTTTCCCTGCGCTGGAAGCGCCCAGCATCCCTCTCGTGGGGAATTCCACGTCTCACTGCAAGAACAATCTGGGTTTGACCAACCCCAGCCCATTCCAGAGGATCTGATGAAAAGGGAGAGCTGAATGAGCTGGGCTGCTTTGATTCCGTTCCCTCAGCCCCTGACAAGAACCGCCTCCTTTCCTCTTTAATACAGAATATTAAGAGGAAAAAGAACTTGAGGCAGCACCTCTAATCTCCCCTTTTCTCTCCTCCTCCTTTCCCCTTGGGGTTTCTGTTGTACACCAGCAGCACCAGGATGAATTTCAACCCCCAAATTTTAAAGAGAAAAGGGGGGAAAGAAAAAAAAAAAATCCAGCTTTATCTCAACTATCCAGAGTCAACTCCTTTCAACCACAACGGGCAAACTCCAGGCTCCATGTGCATTCCTGCCACGCAGATCACAGTCTGGGAGCTGGGCAGAGACCCAGCCCTCATCCCTGAGCTCCCACCCTGGTCAGGGCGAGGGGCTGGGGCTCGGTCTGGTGGGAGAGGAGAAGGCCCCATGTGCATTCCTGCCACGCAGATCACAGTCTGGGAGCTGGGCAGAGACCCAGCCCTCATCCCTGAGCTCCCACCCTGGTCAGGGCGAGGGGCTGGGGCTCGGTCTGGTGGGAGAGGAGAAGGCCCCATGTGCATTCCTGCCACGCAGATCACAGTCTGGGAGCTGGGCAGAGACCCAGCCCTCACCCCAGAGCGCCCACCCTGCTCAGGGAGAGGGGCTTGGGCACAGTCTGGTGGAAGAGGAGAAGGCTCCTCCCTGTATCCCCCACCCTTTGCCTCCTCCTTAAGAAAGGTGCCAAAACAGCCCAGAGCTCACCAGGAACGACTGGAATCATTTTGAGAAAACCTCGAGAGCTCTGCGGGACTGTCAGAGGAGACACCACCCCTGTGCCAGGAAAAGTGGGAGCAGAGGACCAGCACAGCACACACTGCTCAAAGAAGTGGAAAACACATTCCAGGTGGGGATTTTTTAAAAAAACCCCCCAGAACTCTAAGAGCTCTACAGCCCCAGCACCGGGAGCACTCCAGAGAGCTGTGGGCACTAATGAAGAGAGCCTGTCTTAATTACCCCACTGCTCCAGCAATTAACAGCTCAAACCTCCAGCCCTGCAGTCTCTCAGCTACAAAACCTTGGCAGCTTCAGGGGGAGGTTGCTGGGATGATTTTTTCCCCCCCTCCAAACAGAAACACAAAGAGGAAGAAGTCAAGGATCACATCCAGATTTTGCTGCTGCAGAAGAGGCTCCTGTATCCCTGGAAACCAGAGCAGGATGATGCTTGGATTCCTGCCCTTTACCATAACAACATCTAGAAAACAGACAAGAAATTCTGGAATAATCTGGAAGGAGGCAATGCAAAACCAACCACCAAGTTATTTTTCCAACTCCGTGGCTTGGTTTCACAGCTTTAAGTTCATGCTGAGTTAAGAGCCCAGAGAATGGAGCTTTTCAGAGGCTGCTCTCCTTCACCCACTTACATTCCAGCTGGAGTAGGATGGGAATGAGCGGGACAGCACATGCAAATCCTTAAAACTAAAGCCACCGAGCCCATCTGTGGAAAAGGTGTCCTGTTGTAGAGCCAGAAAGTTTGGGAAGAATATCCCTGGGCACCTCCTGATGGCAGAACCTTCTCCCTCCACCCCACCTCAGCTGCAGGCAGAGGCACCTCAGGGGTGACCTAATGAAATCTGGGGTTTTAAGGGCACGTCCTCCTTCACCCAGTGTGTTTGGGGCCTCCCCAGGAGCGAGGACAACCTGAACCCTTTATTCCTGCAGCAGGGTGGTTTACAGGGAGTCAGGCTCTCTCCTTTCCCCCCAGGAGTCTCCTGTACTCCCTCTGACAGAATTCCAGCTCTCTTCTGGATGACAACTGAGAAACATTCCTAAAAGCAGTTACTGAGGGAATTCCCTTGCAACAGCCACGAGGGGAAGCGCAGCTGGGGTAACGTGGAACGTTACGGAATGACCTCAGCAGGAAGAGAGCCGCGAGGATCATCAAATCCAGTCCTGCAGCCAGAGGAGAACTTGGGGCAGATTAAACCCTCGGGGGGTTTAATTAACCCCTCAGGGTTTAACCAGGGCAGATGCCCCAGGTAAGACAGAGCTGGGACACGCCCATAAACCATTTGGGCCAGGTGCTGTCCTTATCTCACCCTCCCACACGGAGAACCATGAGCAGAGCAAGAAAACCAATGTGCACCACGAGGGCAAAGCAGAGCAGAGGCGCCCAGAACCCACCAGATCTGCCCGACGTTGACCAAGGAGAGGTAGAGGAGCCACAGCAGGGACATGAGGACCATGTTGGCGCAGCCGGTCAGCAGCACGAAGGCTGCCGCTGCCAGGCCGGCCAGCGCCAGGCGATCCAAGGTGCCGTCCATGTCGGACCAGCCCAGGAACCAGACGAGCGTGGGTGCATAGCTCAGGGCCTCCAGGCCGACCTTCCCTCCGAAGAACTTCTTGACGTCCTGCAGGTAGAGCTTGCAGGGGAGCAGCCCCTTCTCGCCGATCAGCTGCTTGTTCTGGTGGAGCGCCACCAGGAAGGCCACGACTGCAGGGAAACAGGGAGGGGGGAAAAAACCGCGTTAGGAATCACCCGGGGTGAGGGATCTGTTTTAAATCCAGAGTTACACGGTAATTCTTGGAAGGAACCTATTCCCAAGTCCTTATCTCCATTAAAATCCAACAGAAGGTGCCCTGCCCATGGCAGGGGTTGCACTTGGATGAACTTCAAGGACCCTTCCAATCCAAACCACTCCAGGATTCCATCATTCTACGGTTTCTATGATCTTTAAGGACCCTTCCAACCCACACCACTCCAGGATTCCATCATTCTACGGTTTCTATGATCTTTACGGACCCTTCCAACCCAAACTACTCTGGGATTCCATCATTCTATGATTTCCATGAGCTTTAAGGACCCTTCCAACCCAAACCACTCCGAGATTCCATCATTCTACGGGTTCTATGATCTTTAGGGACCCTTCCAACCCACACTATTCTGGGATTCCATCATTCCAGTTTCTACGATCTTTAAGGACCCTTCCAACACAAACCACTCCAGGATTCCATCATTCCATGCTTTCTATGAACTTTGAGGCCTCTTCCAAACCACTCCGGGATTCCATCATTCAACGGTTTCTATGAACTTCAAGGACCCTTCCAACCCAAACCACTCTGGGATTCCATCATTCCATGCTTTCTATGAACTTTGAGGACTCTTCCAAACCACTCCGGGATTCCATCATTCCACGGTTTCTATGGACCACAATGCAGAAGGAATTCTATAAACNGATTCCATCATTCTATGGTTTCTATGATCTTTAAGGACCCTTCCAACCCAAACCATTCCGAGATTCCATCATTCTATGGTTTCTATGGACCACAATGCAGAAGGCAAAGGAATTCTATAAATCCTGTCTTGGCTTTGGAGGACAACAGATCTCCACCTTGTCACAGCATTTCCGGGGCATCTATCCAGTACCAGAATCTTTTCCTTAATTAAAACCACTTCATATCTCAAGACACTGTTAATGAGGCAGCTGAAACTCACACACCCCATTGAAGAGGCGTTCCCAGAATCCCAGAATGGTTTGGCTTGGAAGGACCTTGGAGATCCTCTCACACCACCCCTGCCAAGGGCAGGGACACCTTCCACCATCCCAGGCTGCTCCAAGCCCTGTCCCGCCTGGCCTTGGACACTTCCAGGGATCCAGGGGCAGCCACAGCTGCTCTGGGAATTCCATCCCAGCTCCTCCCCACCCTCCCAGCCAAGAATTCCTTCCCAATATCCCATCTCTCCCTGCCCTCTGGCAGTGGGAAGCCATTCCCTGTGTCCTGTCCTTCCATCCCTTGTCCTCTCCAGCTCTCCTGGAGCCCCTTTGGGACCTGGAAGGGGCTCTGAGGTCTCCCTGGAGCCTTCCCTTCTCCAGGTGAGCGCCTCCAGCTCTCCAGCCCTTGGAGCATCTCTGGAATTGCTCCAGCAATCCCTTCCTGTGCTGAGGACGCCGGAGCTGCTCAAAGCACACAATTCTTTGGGATGGTTCGTGGCTCACCACAACCGCCCAAAAAGCAGCTCTGCCACGGCCTGACCCTCTGGATCCTCTCACACCCCAGAAGGTTGGAAATCCAAAGCCTTAGCCTCTTCCCATCCCTTAAATTCCCACTTTTCCCATGTCACTACAGCTGTCCCGTTTACAGCGTCTCTGCTCCTGCCCTGGACAATCTCAGAGCAGCCAGAAGCTTTTTTTAACAGCACATCAGCAATTTAATTACAGATCATAGACCTAGCATTTGATGTCCTACAGAGAAAGCCGGGCAGTTTTTAGGGATTATCTCATATTTTAGGCATCTCCTGCAGTTACCAATTTGCAGTTTGTAACTCCAGTAATCTCCATGTCTCAGGGAAAAAAAAAAAAAAAATGAGGAAGGCCAACATTTCCTGATTAGGCTACATCCACTAATTTACCCATCCTTCAAACATTACCCAAACACCAGCCACGTCACGGGCAGCAGCACCAGAGCTCTCGCAAAAGGCCAATTTGTTCCCCCCCAATCGTCCCTGGTTAATGATCAAATCTGTTTCCTCCCTTATCTCAATGCTGGCATTCTGCAAACAACAATCCTGGTGTTCATCTGGTGTCTCTCACTGGGAGCGCTGGGGGAGAGCCCGTGTGAAATCAGAGCCCAAATTCCCACTTCTTTGAAGTCTGGAGCAGCAACCCAAAGTCTGCAGCCCCAGGGAATCCAACTGAAAGTCCCATTCCCCAGACAAAGGTCTCCAGTGGGTTCCACTTAATCCACTTAACACTCCCCCGGCTCTCTGCACACAGCCACGGATTTCATTCTCATTTAAAAATCACTAAAAGTCATCATCCAACACACAGCAGAGGTCACCGGGAGGGTTCCCTTTGATTCCAGCAGATCCTGAACCCCAGGGATGACACGATGAAGTTGGGAGTTAATTGGTTGTGGCTCTTCCCATCCATCTTTTACTCACAGTGAACGGTCTTACAAATAAAAGACATTTTTATTCAGTTGTTTTACTCAATTATGGACAGAGGGAGACATGAGAAAAGCTGATTCCAACACTACAGGATCAGTTCTGGAACACAAATTAAGCATTTCCTATTTTATTCGTATTTTCTACCAACACTCAGTTCAGCACAACTGTGTAATCAGGAAGCCTGACTTGAAACCAGCAGAAATAGAATTCGTCTGAGCTTCAGACAGCTTAATATCTTCATTTTTGGCTTTAAAAACAGCCAGCTAAAGGCCAGTTCTGCCTTAAAACTCCATGGCTTGATTTCCCGTGATTAGCACTGCAATTTGCTGCACAGTTTTCCAAAAGTGCTAATCAAAATTCACCTCTAAACGCTCCAGAATTGCTGCCCCAACCCATAAGTGCCGAGCAGGTTTTTGCCTAAAAAAAGTCTAAATTAGACCCCTGCACCGTGCGCAAGACAAACAAGGAAAGGGTAAATTAGGAAAAACAAACGCCAGCAATTCCAGCAAAGCCCACATCGCACGGACAAAATCCTGCTCAGCCTCTCCCGGCCTGCAGGCAGCAAACACCGCGTTGGAGTTGCCATGAAATGCAGGTTTTAGGAAGGGCCAGCTCGGGCTCCAAAGGGGTTTTGTCCCAGGACATCCATTGCCCACCGCTCGCAGCCAAACCCCCCAGCAGCAGCAGCCCTGCTTTTGGGAGGATTCGCGTCCCCCAAAGCAAACCCGCTGCTCGATCCATCGCCTCCCAGGTGCGGCTCACACCTGCAGCGCTCCCAGAGCTCCATCCCGGATCCAGCTCCCTCTCCCGGACACTCCCCACGCTCAGTGTCCCGATGACTCTGGGCTCCCTCTCCACCCATCTCCAGGAGCACCTTGGAAGGACTCATCCCTCAGGCAGCTCCCACTTCCATCCATCCATCCCAGCTCCATCTCCTGAGGTTTCCCCCTCAGCAGCAGCTCCCGTGCTGCTGGACACAGGGAAGGGCTGAAACTGAAGGCAGAGACCACAAAGGATCGCAGCAACGCAGGAGATGCCCGGACCCAGGAGGGAAAAAGGGAAGTTACTTGTCAGCTTGTCACTGCTTCCTCTCCCTGAACCCCAGAGAAACTGGAGCCTTAAATTCAGTGTGACAGACCCTGCTCCCTTCTCCAGGAACTGTCTCCTTGACCTTGGCTTGGTCAGGGAGCAAAAAAGTCCCTTTTCCCCCAAAGCTCGTGCTTCTTCCTCTTCCTTAACCCCTATTCTGGAACCTCTCTCCCTGCGGCCTCGTGTTTGGGAATTTTCCACTCTGCATCTTCCACTCCCTCCAGGTCAAACAACTTTGCTTCCACCTTGGGCACGGCTGGCACAGTCGGCACACCGATCCACTTCTCCTTGCTCCTGGAGCTTTTCCCTGGAGGCTCCAGACCCGGCACAAGCTGCGCTTCCATCAGCCCAGAACTCTTTGGACACTTCCAGGACCCGGGAGCGCTCAGCCCAGGCTCGTACCCTGTGTCCCACCGGGATCTGCCACTCCTCGGGCTGCGCAGGTGGCAGGAGCGGAGCAGCTCCAGGTCTGCCTCCCACTGCAGAGCCTTTGACAGCTCACATGGGAGCTCTCCCTGCTGCCAGCTGAGCTTTACATAATACATGCAAATTATCGGGGCTGCTAATAGACCTTCCCTACTTATCCTCACCTCACAAGGTGCTTCACTGTACTTTTCCATTAACTCCCCCCCCTCCACCTTCTCCTTCCCCTCCCAGCCTCCTCTCTCCCCCCAAACCCGGCGTGTTCCTTGCTCAATCCCACATGGTACCAATAACAGCCACCCAAGCGTCCCCATCCAAAGGGATTCGCTCCATCCAGATTTCCCTGGCACCTCGGCTCCTTTCCCCCAGTCCAGGCTCAGCCTGTCATGGTAGGAGAACGAGAGAATCCCATTCTTCATGCTCAGGAAAGATTTAAAGATGTGAAATCCAAAACCTTCCGGTCATACGGCTTTTTCTCTCTTCCCCCTCCTTGTTAAAAGAAGTCTTAACTTTCCCTTAATGCCCAAACCACGAGAAGAACTGAACCGAGAGCACAGAGCTTTGCCTGAAAACCAAGCCACATTTCACACACACACACAAAAAGTCTGCCTGGAGCAGTTTATCAAGTGCCCCTTTGACCCAGCGAGGCATTTGAACAGGCCCCGAGCTGGATGCTGCAAGCTGAGGTTGTACTACGGGAAAGAAGAAAGAGTATTCCTGGCATTTTCTTTATTAGCAGAGAAAGGAATCAAGTAAGTTTCCAATTGATGAATTCCCCCGCGAAGTTTTGCAACACAGAAGCAACAACACCAGAGCACTGAGCGAAGGGTGAAGCCAAGCACCCGCAAAGAACACACAACAAAGTCCTCTGCTCTTAACACCTTTTTTGTCTTCTTGCCTCTCACAGCCAAGCTGAAGACTTTGGGGCGGTTGCTCGTGGGGGTTTGAAGAGCTTATCTCCCCACTGCCTCCTCGTTTGAAAAGGTGTGGAAACACCAAAAGCTTCCCTTTGCGTCTCAGCCTGTTCAAAACCACCCCGGTCTGCAGCTGGAGGATGCCCTGGGAAGATCCCTGTGCTCCAGAGCAGCTCTGGGCAAGGAACAGACCGGGAGAGAGATTCCCTTTTCCACCCTCATTATCTTCCTCCCGTTCCCTCCAGAGCAGCTCTGGGCAAGGAACAGACCAGGAGAGNGGAACAGACCGGGAGAGAGATTCCCTTCTCCATCCTCGTTGTCTTCCTCCCGTTCCTGGGGGATGCAGCTGCTCAGAGCACCCCGAGCTGACACACCGCTGGTGCTGCACAGCCCTGCGCCGAAATAAAACCTCCCAGGGCACAAAAAGCGCCTGGAGATGTTCTCTAATCCTGACTAGGCAGGCTGAAAGCTTCTGGGAGCCTTTCAATAAAGCTGAGGGAAGGGAAAAAGCAGGTGGTTTTGAGCAGGCTGAGACGCAAAGGGAAGCTTTTGGTGTTTCCACACCTTTTCAAACCTTGAAACCTTGATGTGGAAACACCAAAAGCTTCCCTTTGCATCTCAGGCTTTTCAAAGCCACCCCAGTCTGCAGCTGGAGGATCCCCTGGGAAGATCCCTGTGCTCCAGAGCAGCTCTGGGCAAGGAACAGACCAGGAGAGAGATTCCCTTCTCCATCCTCGTTATNAACAACACCAGAGCACTGAGCGAAGGGTGAAGCCAAGCACCCGCAAAGAACACACAACAAAGTCCTCTGCTCTTAACACCTTTTTTGTCTTCTTGCCTCTCACAGCCAAGCTGAAGACTTTGGGGCGGTTGCTCGTGGGGGTTTGAAGAGCTTATCTCCCCACTGCCTCCTCGTTTGAAAAGGTGTGGAAACACCAAAAGCTTCCCTTTGCGTCTCAGCCTGTTCAAAACCACCCCGGTCTGCAGCTGGAGGATGCCCTGGGAAGATCCCTGTGCTCCAGAGCAGCTCTGGGCAAGGAACAGACCGGGAGAGAGATTCCCTTTTCCACCCTCGTTATCTTCCTCCCGTTCCCTCCAGAGCAGCTCTGGGCAAGGAACAGACCAGGAGAGAGATTCCCTTCTCCACCCTCGTTATCTTCCTCCCGTTCCTGGGGGATGCAGCTGCTCAGAGCACCTCCAGCTGACACACCGCTGGTGCTGCACAGCCCTGCGCCGAAATAAAACCTTCCAGGGCACAAAAAGCGCCTGGAGATGTTCTCTAATCCTGACTAGGCAGGCTGAAAGCTTCTGGAAGCCTTCTAATAAAGCTGAGGGAAGGGAAAAAGCAGGGGAGATGGCAGAGAAAGAAAAGAGGAAGGACACCGGGGAGAGCCAGGAGCCTACAGGAAGCCAAACCCCCCGAGAGGGCTTTAGATTTCAGATTTAGGAAGAAGGAGCATGAACCTCCCGTAGCTCTGGCTCTGGGGAAAGAAAGTACTATTAAACAATACATAAGGAGAAGGAAGATAAACTGGATTAAAATAATAGCTTTTATTTCAAAGCTCTCCACAGAGCCTGCCTGGGACTGGGGAGGGTGGTATCTAATTACTGAAATTTCTACAGCTGGAATCCGATGATGGTAATCACCCAAAAAGGGCACTTAAAAATGATTTAGGAGGGTGAAGGGAGCAAATAACGCACTTTTGTTGTCGAGAGCTTTGGGGCCAGCTATTTACCTGTAAGAGCACTTGCAACAAGACCTCAAAGTATGTCTGGACTGCCACAACACCGATCCCTGTCACGAGGAACAAACACACAGGGCAAGACCAGGATGGAAAAGCTGCAAATCCCAAACTGGCGTTTGGCCAAACCTCTGCCCCGCTCAGGTGAGACCCCACCTGCAGAGCCACCGCCAGCTCCAGGGTTCCAGCACAGGAAGGACGTGGAACTGCTGCGGAGAGCCCGGAGGAGGCCCCAGGATGATCAGAGGGACGGAGCAGCTCTGCTGGGAGAGTTGGGAATGTTCAGCCTGGAGAAGAGAAGCCTTGGGGTGACCTCACTGTGGCCTCCCAGGACCTGAAGGAGCCATCAGGAAACACGGAGAGAAATCACTTCCAAGGGATGGAGCTGCAAAGACCCAGCCTCACGGAGCCCTTTCAGCTAGATCCACTTTCCCTGCCTTCCCACTCCTGCCAGCAGCAGGTGGGGTTGGTCTTCGACCTCCCCAAATCCTCAGATCCTCTCCCACCTCCCATCTCCAACCTGCCTCTCACACAGCAGCTGCTTTGCCAGGGACTTCCCAGGCTCCGGCTGCTCCTGGAAAACCCCTTCGAAAGACACAAAAAAGAAGGGGAGAGCTGTTAAAAGCAAAGGGGGGAGGGAGAGCACACAGAAGGACACTTCACACCTGCCTTGCTCTGCCTGTCCTCCTTCCACACGGGAATATCCTCAGGTAAAACACCTCCCTTGCCTGCACCAGGCAATGAACATCCCCTTGGGAATGGGGTGGGGGGCAGGAAGGAGGGGACAGGCCCCCAGCGATCACTGTACACCCCAAATCGTGCTTCTCTCCACCCCATCCTCAGGATCCTTCACTCTCCCATCCCTCCCTTTCCATTCGGGAAGGGGAACGATCCCTCAGCTCCCAGAGGAGCTCGGATCACCAGGCAGCGCCCGCTTGCCCGACGCCTTCACGCAGATTCCCCCCAAAGGGCTTGCTGCTCAGCCCAGCAGGAAGGAAAGGGTTACACATAAAAGGGTGAAACGAAAGAAGGGGGAAAAACATCCCACGGCTGAGGAATGTCAAACTGTCACAACGGCATCAACCGTCTCCTCAGCGAGTCTGAGCCTCGGCGCGCGCGGAATCGCCGCGTCTGGGAGAAAAATCAGCTGTCACAGTAAATGCTTCCATCTCCAGAAAAAACCTTGGAGGAGCAGCTTGGCACAGAGGCACAGAATTGTTTTCTGCTGTTTCTAAACCCAGGCTCTCCAAAGAGATCAAAGGGCAACCCACCTTCCCTCTGGAGCATCCCATCCCGGGGCTGTGTCAGAGGGAATCTGCCTGCTCCCAACCTCTCCAGCTCACACACCCCAAGCAGTTTCCACCCCACAAATTCCCGTGGGGCACCTCTCCTGCATTGCCAGCCTCAGCACCACTGCCAGGAGGAACTCGACCTGTCTCAAACCAGGCCCAGGCTCCCGGCTTTGGGTCACTTGGCTTTGGCTCACCCCAACCCAGCAGCAGAATTCCCCGTGACCCGAGTACAGCCAAGCACAAGTTGCAGAACAAGCAGGTGAACTTTTCCTCTCCTGCACCTCTTCCCTTACCAGGGACACAAACATCCTGCTGCCCTGCTCCCTCCAGCTCCAGCACCCCAAACCCCCCCGGAACCCCACTCTCCAAAAGGTTTCTTCACTGCATGCTACAGAAGCATTTTGGGGTGCCCCCCCCTTCTCCTTCAGCCACTCCCTGATGACCCCACTCCCCTCTCCCAGTTGAAAAAGCACCACACAGGACTTTCCCTCTTTCTTAGCATCCCACATCTACTCACCAGCCTGCAAGCTCAGCTTCACCCTCCGGCTCCGGCACTCCCAGGCTCCTTTTCTCCTGCAGCCCATCACTTTCAATCACCCTCACCTGTAACTCACCTGACCTCCCCCAGTCAGATCCTTGCTCCCCACCTCGTTGTCCCAGGTGTCCCACTCACCACAAGGTCCCACACCTGTGATTTCTACCAACTCCCACCCCTCCGGCCAGCCCCTGCTCCCTTCCCACCCCCCACGCCCCTCCGGTCCCAGGTGTGGCACATTTATCACCCCAAATCCACCACCAGGAAGCGGCTGCCTCCACCAAAGGCACAGCGGAGAACACTAATCAGTTTTTCATAAGGAAACTGCAAACTGAGCCACGGGAAACTCAGCAGCCTGGATTTACACACGGGGGAATATCGGAATCGCTTTCATTTTGACTGAAAGAGTCATAACCTCGCATTTCACTGAGAGCTGAAACCAAACTAGAACCAGAGCACGTGTCAAAACCATACGAAACTACAACTTCTGCATGGTTTTGATGCAAAATAATCTAAGCGGGCTGGCAGGCTACAAATTCTAACGATTCTGTGGACAAATCTGGGGCAAGTTTAGAATTTGTACCGTAGTGTGTTACTTGTCAGTTTTGGTTTCACTGTAAATATTTTTAAGCGGAGCACCAGTGGGCTCTGAGCACAGCTCTCAGTGCCAAAGCGAGAGGCAAACGAGCACAGCAGAGGAAGGAAACTGCTTTTATTGCGGAATATTTTAAGGTCATGTTGACTCTAAGTCCTGGCTGTTGGTGGCGTTGGCACCCAGGGATGTCACCTCTGCCTCCAATTCCAAAGGGTTCCTCTCTTGCACTGAGCTGACAACTCGAAGGGAAAAGATGAGCGGCTTCAAGCAGCTCCGCTGAGAGGTACCAAACTTCTCCTTCCAGCTCCACCAGCTTCCAGCATCACCAACCCCACCCAGCCATCGGGGTCCCCGGTCCATCAGGAAAGCAGGAGTGGAAAAGAAGAGAATCGTGGAGTATCCTGAGCTGGAGAGGACTCACAAAGATCATATAATCATAGAACATTCTGAACTGGGAGGGACCCACGGGGATCATAAAATCACAGAATATCGCGAACTGGGAGGGACCTCCAGGGAACATAAAATCATAGAATATCGTGAACTGGGAGGGATCCACGGGGATCATATAATCACAGAATATCGTGAACTGGGAGAAACCTCCAAGGATCATATAATCACCGAATATCGTGAACTGGGAGGGACCTCCAGGGATCATAAAATCATAGAATATCGTGAACTGGGAGGAACCGCCAGGGATCATATAATCACCGAATATCGTGAACTGGGAGGGACCTCTAGGGATCATAAAATCATAGAATATCGGGAACTGGGAGGAACCCCCAGGGATCATGGAGCCCAGCCCCGGTTCCTGTACGGGACATCCCCAGGGATCTCACCACGTGCCTGGCAGCGGTGTCCAGACGGGGCCGTGCCCATTCCCCGGAGAGCCTGTTCAGTGCCCCACCACCCCCCGGAGGGAAGCGCCTTTCCCTGCTCGCCCCCCGCGGAGAGCCTGGCACAGCTCCAGCCGTCCCCGGTCACGGCTCGGGGACAGCGCGGGGACAGCGCGGGGGCAGCGCCCGCCCGGCACTCACAGTACAGGAAGGCAATGGAGCGCAGCAGCACGATGCGGGTCAGCCAGAAAGTGCCCGGGGAGAGCGGCGAGGCCGCGGTAGCGAGCCGGGGCTCGGGGGGATCGGGGGATGCAGCGGGGGCGGCTCCGGGGGCTCCGGCGGGGGCTCGGTGCCGGCCCGGGAGGCGCTGCCGCGGCCCCGCGATGGGCGCCGCCATGTCGGGCACAGCG
>VWPU01013848.1:0-50166 GCA_013398955.1 Callaeas wilsoni | reverse complement strand
AGCGGGCGGAGATCCGCACCAGCTTCCCTCATCACGGGCTCTGACTCGTGGTGAGAGTCCTGTCAGGCTGAATTAACCGCTGATTTATCACCTGCTCAGCGGGGTCCCAAAAAGGTTTGGAAGCGCAGCTCCCACCCTGCACGTTTCCTATCTGCTTCTCTCAGAGTCCAGAGCAGTCCTGAATACCACCGACAGCGGTGGCTGGGCTGGGCTATTTAATCACCTCGTAAAAGAATGGAAACAGATACTTAATGAATCAAAGTGCACTCAGATTAAATGATCAGAAAATCCTAGTTAATCACCAGAAAGGAAACTAATTAAATTACCATTCAGCTTTTATGGGGGCCTTGGGATGGTAAGCTGAAATAAGTCCCTTCAATCACTTTTTTCATTAGATGGGACAGGCATATTCAAGGTTAGTGAAGATAAATGTGATGTTCTTTGCTTGCTCTTGAAATTACAGTATTTAAATAGCATTTTATGCTTCATCACCTAATGCTAAACCCAAAGCAGGCTGCAAGGAGAGGCCGTGGCAGAGACAGCTTAGCAGGGAGGCACAGGGAAGGAAGGCGAAAACTGGGAATACGCAAATCAAGATTTAAAAGGTTTTCATTTAATTATTATTTAAATTTCTAATTGCATTTTGCCTTCAGGAATAAGGTAGATAAGTGATTCTGCCAAGTGATGAGATGCTAATTCCAGCCCTGACTCTGGCCCTTGGGAAGCACGGAGCGGTTAAAGGTGGTGTGTGATGCCTGCTGACTCCGATGGCCGTCCAACCCTTTCCGTAACCAAAAGGGGAAGAATTGTGGAAAATGAACGATATTAGCAGCAAAAGAGCAAATTCCTATATATTTTTGGGCAGTTCTGCATCCTTAGGAGCCACCACCAGCGTGGTGACAGAGCCTGGGCAGGTGGGTCGGGTCCTTGCTCCCACCGAGTGGGGCACCCAGCAGGTGCCTCCTGCCTTCGGCTGTGTTCCGGGCTCCGTGTCCCTGCGGTTATTCCACCGCGGAAGGGAATGTTCTGCCGGGGGTTCTGAGCGGAAGGTGTCTGGCAGCAGCTCCTGCTGAGCCTGGGAAGGCAGCAGGAACCGGCTCCATCCTTCTGCCTCCCGTGCCCCCCTGTCCCCGGGGCAGGGGCGGCGCGCCCTGCGGCTCGGCTGGGCGCAGGAATTGTCCCTCTGTGCCCGGAGCAGCTCCCCCCATTCCTGCGACATTCCTGAGAGGCAGCGCTGCTATTTCACGCCTGGGAAACAAATCTGCTGCAGCCCCGGGAGGTGCTGCCTGAATGGAAGGGAAATCTCCCCGTGCTTCAAAGCCAGAGGTGAATGCAGCCCTGGAGAGAGGAAGAAATCTTAGTTTAAGCATCAGTCTATGTATTTTGGCATTCCTTTTTTATTTCATTTTTTTTGGTTTTATTTCTTAAAGCAAACCTTTACAGGCTCACAAAAGTGACAAAAGATCCAGCGATATCCCTTCAGTTCCCTGAAAAGGAGGATTTTCAGCAGAAAGTGAAATCAGTGAAATCCTTTCACTTTATTTCTTAGCTTTTTAACAACCATACCCGAGGTTTCTGACACCCAGAACTTGCTTGAAAAGTTAAGAAAAGAAAACACAGCTGCAGGGTTTCAAAGCAGGGCACAACCAAATCAAAGTGATCTGACTATAAAATCTGGGGGCTTTTCATGCACACTGAGGTTTTCCCACTAATGGAGATCCTGAGAGACAAGGTCGTTTAGATTCCTGGTTAAATTGGTGGAGTTTTACTTAAAATCATAATAAATGTCCTTTTGTGGCGAATGATCGACTATGACAATATTTGCCAGCTGAAGCCCACAGAGCCTTGAAGTGTTGCTGATTCTGTTTTCTATTAATATGGGTAATTATGTTTACTTTGCCACTTGGGATCGTATCATCATTGAAATAATTAGTACATTTCCAGATACTTTGATAGATCTAAAAATTTCCTCTAAAAGCCTCCGAATACAAACACAGAGAACAAGAAAGGAGCATAATTATATTATTTTTCAATTTAAATATTTTTAGATCAGTATCAACATTGGGAGGGGAGTGGCACATGGGTTTGGAGTGGAGCTGAATATTCCTCAGACGAAAAGAGGAAAAGACTGACTCATGTTCTTTAAGAAGGGATAAAGGACCTGGAGGGAAGCTCTGGAGCAGGGCTGGCACCCGGAGCCTTCCTCGCTTCCAGCACCTCCTTTCCAGCTTGGCCCTTCCCACGAGCTTTGGAACAAGGCAATGGCTCCAGGTGTTCCTCCAGGTGCTGCCTTCCCGCACGCCCTGCTCCTGGGGAGGATGGCCAGGAGCTGCAGCTTGGCTCACTGCTTCCTTTGGACAGAATTTCTATTTTTGTCTGCTTGGGAGGGAGTTTGGAGATTTTTTTTTCCCCATTTCTTTCTTTGCTTTGTAACCAGAGCAAAGTATTTCCAAAGAGTTTGGGTGAGCCCGTTGTTCTGGTGACTGAGAACTGAAGGCGTTTTTGGGGCCTGAGGGATTATCCATTACAACCCATTAAACAAACTTTCCACACGCTTGTTTACAGTGGGGACCAACTTTTTGGATGCAAATGTCACCCTGGATTTTCAAAGATCTGGTTATAAACCAGGGTTTGTGTGGCCACAGCCTCTGCCCGTAACGATGGGGTTTGCGTGTCCGCAGTTTCCATCCATCCCCAGAGAGAACGAGCAGGGAGCAATTAGCGATTAATTAGCTCAGCACTTTCTGGGAGAAGGGCGCGCTGACACCCTGGGGGGACGCTGCAGCCTTTCTTCAGCGCATTCTGCTTTGGAACTTCCCAAGGACGGGTTCTGCTTTGGAACTTCCCAAGGAGAGCGTGGCCCTCGGGATTTAGGGAGAGGACGGATCCCGGGAGCTGCAGGGCCGTGTGCTGTTCCAGCTGTTCCAGCTGTTCCAGCTGTTCACCCCCGGGAGCTCTGTGCCCAGCAGCTGTCCCCTCTGCACGGCTGAGGCTGCAGGGGGGTGATCAGACCCTCACCTGGGGTGGGACACGCCGGGGGCTTCCCGGACCCCTTCCTGGGCTGCGGGGTCCCAGCGGCTCTGCTGATCCCAGCTCCCCGGCTGCCTTCCATCTCCATGGAATTGGAGAATTCCAAGGTTGAAACCTCCTTGGAAAGGAGGAAATGAAGGGAGGGATCCCAGCTGAGGGTGGCTGTGCCAGGACATGGTTGTTCTGAGGATGCAGAATCTCGTTAGTTACTCGTGAAGTAAAATTAAAGCAGAATTTTGCCCCATGATCTAATTCCTTACCTGGCTGGTGTTTTCCCTGGATTGCTGAAGCCTGGCTTTGTTTCATTTTAGTTGGAAATGGTTGGAAATAGGCATCAGAGCATCCCTGATGAGCTGAGGGGCTTTTCCCTGGTGCGTTCCTCATTTCAGAGCAGTGGCTGCTCATTATGGCAGAGGCCTGAAAAAGATAATTTCTCTGTTACTGACATTGTGGAGATGCCAAAAACAACCAAAGTCCAGGAATACACTGGTAAAATCCTGAAACAAAAACGTGTCAATACAAGGTTAAAAAAATAACTTGGATCTTCATCTGATGGAGTTTCCATAGTGGAAAAGAACAATTAATAACCAGGAACAGCCCAAAGCAGGGGAAGTGACAGATCCACATCCCAGCAGGCCCTAAAACAGGCTGCTTAAAATGAACCTTCTAATCTGCAGTGCAGCTCTCATGTTTAATATTCACCGGGGCCAAGGGGCACCGCAGCCTCTCCTGCTAATCCCGAATAATCTCTTTCATGTTCAGTGGGATCTCGCTCCCAGTTACTGACTTCAGAGCCGGGGCCACGAGGAATTAATTGCAGGATGGCTCTGAGTCTGATGGGTTTTGTAGCTGCCTTCCCCGTAGCTCGAGGCTATGGCTCGTGTTTTAGGCTTTTGATGATGTAGTGATTATATTGCCATGGTTTGGTGAATCTTCCAAGATCCTGCTGGAAGGCCTGATTAGTCTAAATTAAGATAGGTGGAATGAAAAGTGTGCAGGTAGCAGAAGATTCCAAGGAAATGGTGCTGGGGAGTGCTGGTGGTGTCGGTGCTGCTCTGAAGGGCTGTAGTTCATTGGGTTTGTTTCAAGGCACAGAGTCAGGTTTGGGGAAAAAATAATACTGCAAAAAAGAGGCATCAGAAGGTGGTCTGTAGGTGCATTTTGCAGAGCTGTGGTTCCATATTCTGTTAATTATCGTTAATTATGCAGACGAAGGTGAAAACATTTGTACATTTTATGCAAATATACGGTGCTGATCTCTGTCCTTCTGCTCTGCAAGTGAAGTTTTAGTGAAGGCAAAAATAATGAGACTGGAAGAAAGAATTAAAAAAAAAAATACCAAAGCCAAACACTCCCTAGATAAATTGCAGTAGCAAGACATTTTGAAGACATCAAAATGTTCCTCTTTAAAACCTGGAGACTGGAAGTAACCCACAAACACACATTTTAAACGGAAAATCCTGGGTTTTTCCCCCACCTGCTCTCAGGGGAGCTGGGGAGAGGAGGGATGCTCTGGGCACTTAAGGATTGCAGGATGGAAAGGCAGCTTTTTCCCTTGGGTTGCTGCTTCCAGCCAGGAACAATAAGGAAAATAGATGATCTTAAGCAGTTATGTGCTAGAAGTGCCTCATTTTATTTTATTTCCCTTCAGAAAAAATATTTTCAGAAGAGTAAGTCTGTTTAGGAGTCAAATCCTCCTGGACAGAAGCCAGCTGGAGTCTTTCCATTTGGTTAACTCCATTTGGAGGAGTGGAAGCAGCGAGGCTCCCTTAGGTCCTGCTGCTGTCACTTCCACAGTGGGGGAAGGATTAGCACACTGAAATTCCAGCTGAACTGCCAGGATCCTCCTCCAGCAGATCACCGCTGGGTGAAGGAGACTGGAAATGGTTCTGCTGGAGATCGATTTTGCAATTGGAGCCTGATTGAGGTGAAGAGGGAGATGCCCAGAGGGAGTTTGAAGTGGAGGGTGGAAGTTACAGGAGCCCCCAGGCTGCGGTGGCTCTGTGACCCCTTCGGGGGGGTTACAGGAAATCCTGGCTGGAGGGACCTGGTGAATTGATCATTAATAGGTGACTGAAATCAGAGTCCCTGCAGAGGTCTGCGTGTGACAGGGTCTGTGAGCCACGAGAGGGGACAAGGACAGCGCTAGAGCAGGTCCCTGGTGACTCTAATTTCCATTCCAAGGGCTTTCCTAGAATAAAGCTTTACATTCAACAAATCCAGTTCCTAAAACGCCCAGTTCTTTCTTTATCAACTGGGGTGCAGTTCAAAGCAAAGTTTCCCCTTTTCTAACATATAAGGCAAGTTGGAAAAAGCCTTTTCTTTGCACCTAAAATTTTAAATTGTCCCCAGACCTGGTGTGATTAAAGGACCCGGGTGGTTTTGGTGAGTGAATAAATCACAGAGCTGAAGTTTGAGGAATTGCAGAAAAGCACAATGAGTTCACAGGTGACGAGTTTCATAAATGTCACCTTGTTTTTAGCAGCACAGGTGAAGGTGGTGTGGTTTTACAAGAGATTGATTGCACTGCCTGGGCTGTGCAGTATCACACGTGCTGAGCACTGAGTTTGGGGATTTTAATCCAACTGCTGCACATGAGCCCAGCTGTTCAACACTGCCTTCCCCCTGCTGCACCAGCCAGGCCAAAAACCCAGCCCTGGCCTCACCCTGACCCCTCTGAAGAGGAGCTGGAGGTGTGGACCTGCCTCAGGGAGACCACAGAGTACAAATAACATCGCTTTTCCTTGCCCTGAACGGAGCCCTCCCTCGGCTCTGCCGAGGAGAGACACACTTGAAATATCCCAAGTCATTACATTAATTAGCTAATGCCTGAAAAGTGCTCTGAAGAGGAAAAGCATTAAATAAATAGGCAGCAGTGTTAATATTATTTTTAATAAATATAAGAGCACATTCCATAATGAAGGCTCGTGTGATGAGTACATTTCACTGTGTAATATCCCATGGCCCTTGACTACAGAAGAATTAAGAGTCTCATTATTTCAGGCTTAGACCTTAGGCACTGTATAGAGGTCAGGCTTTTATTTTCCTCAGAAATAGGTTAAAAATTCAGGCATTTTTCTATTTTTCACTCCAGGAAGATGAAGCAGAGCAGCGTGACAGCGGTCTGCACCTCATACCTGCTGCTCAGATACATAATGGGGCCAGGAAGCTTTTCTAAGGAACCACTCTGGTCCTGTATTGAAATTCTGTCCAGCTCCCTTTGAATGAGATACAAAGGTGGATAAAGAAATCTGGATCACACAGATAAGCTCCTGAAGCGAACACCAGGCACAAGAGAGTGAAAAGGAAGAATGTTATGTAAGTGCATTATTTTAATTGAATAGGAAAGAGTTGTCACCTTTTTTTGGGAGCTGCTTCCGTCATGGATTGTGAGGGAATGGGAAAACTGAGGGCTTGCCATCGTGTCCCTGCAGAGATTATTTTGCAGGATTGGATTTCCTCCTCAGCTTGGGCATCTGAGGGGGTTCTGTTCCTTAGCTGCCCGAATTTGGCTCCGTGCACTTGTCAGCTGCTCCCCTTGGGAGGGGAATGGCAGTGGTAGCTCAATCTTTGGAGAGAACTCCTTGAACTGAAGCTCTTCCAAAAGCTGCTTTGCTGGGAGGGCAAAGGAGACTCCTTGGGGAGACTCCAGTGGGGTTGGGGTCCTCCATCCTCCCTCTCCTGACAAGCAGCACCCACTCAACTCCAGTGCTGCCCAGCTGAGACAGACACAGCAGCAGCTTCATGCTCCATTTGCCATCGCTCAAATGACCTTTCATGGCCTTTCCAGGGAGCCCAAGCTCAGCTGGAGGTCACCTTTCCAAACCCAGGCCCCTCAGGAGCTGCTGTGTCCGAACCTCTGTCTGACCTGAAGGAGGGCATCAGTGCCTGGAACTGCTCCCCACAGCCCCAAAGACTAGAGTTATTTCAAATAATGCTGGGTTATGCCCCATGAATTCACTAAGGTGACCCAGGAGTGTTCATTAGAATTTATTTTAGCCACACTTATTGTCACTTAAGAGCCTAAACAAGGAGTGATGGGTCTTGGAGCAGTAACAGTAAATTCTGGTTACTGCAAACACAAATGCCTCATTACATCCAGTCAAGGTCTATTTCCCCTTTACAGCCATAATTGCAGGAAAGCATTGTTTTTAATTTATGGAGAAGGATGCACGGGAATCTTGGCTTCCCTATTTACATAAACACGAGAGCCAATTAATCTCCTGTAAAGGATCCAGAGTGGTGGGTAAAATGTACAGACTCCTTCAGAGCTCATTCCAGAATGCCCGGGGGGCACCTCCCTGTGGGACAGCCCACCCCGGGGTGTTTTAATGATAATCTGTCCCAGGGATAAGTACAAGCAGCAGGAAGATGGACCAGTTCTTATTTTTAGTGGAATTTTATGCCGTACGATCCTTTCAGCGAAAACTCACGCGTGGATTTTCATTTGCCGAAGGAGCGGGGTGAAAGCCGTGTCAGAGAAAGAGCCCAGGCAGCAAAATGTGGTGCATTTTTATTGCAGGATTATTTGTCTCATCTCCCCCCTGCGAAATGTTCTGTGATTTACCAAAAAAATCTTTTAGACCAGTGCTGCAGCATCCATGAGGGAGCGATGGATGGAAAATGGGGCTCCAGAGCCAGGACTGGCCCTGCTGGATGAGCATCTTTGGGGTTTAACACTTTGTGGTGCTCCTGATGGATTACCCGCTATACTCTGATGGGCAGCCTCCTGACCTATAGATTTTTATGGATTACAGACAGGAGAGAGGGAGCTGCAGCCTGGATGGGCAGAAGGAAATGCAGATAACCTGGGAACAGCCCTGTTTTTGTTTCATTCCTCTCAAAAAACCCTAATTGTGCTCCACAGATAATTAATTGTAACAAGTGAGCAACCACGCAGGTCAGCAGAGGAAAGGAGCCAATTAAGGAATATTTAGATGCTGTAAATATTTGGAGATCAGTGGCTGTTCTGTAAATCTTTGCAGATACAGCAACTTTGGCCAAAAATCTTCTTTCCCAAGCTGTTGCCTGAGCAGAGAGGAAATGCTGGTGGTTTTCAGAGCTCATAGCAGGACTCGTGTGCTCCTGAGCAGGGAGGAGATATTTGCCCGTCCATTGATTGAATTTCACCTTAAAGTCCTTGAGCAATAACAGGAGCAAACTCCAGGACGTTACAGCAAAACCTCATCTCTGCACATGCTGACTCTGTTTCCAGAAGGAACTAATTCTTGCAATAATTCCCTTTTTTTCTGCTGTCCCCTAAAGGTTTGTATTTTTCAGCTCAGACCTTTAGCTCGATCCCATCCACATCTCAACCTATTTTATTGTTGCTGCAAGAGATAAATTTTGGATATTGCTCACATGAAATATCTGCTGCTATTTTTTGATTCCTTGGACGTGGCACAGCTGTTCTTTCAGGGCACAGCTATTTTTTAAGAGGAATTTTCCCATAAAAAGTTTTGACACTAAAAAGTTTGGCATTCTTGTGACCTCTTTGGAGAATCAGAGGAAAAAAGAAACGACTTTTGGAGTTTTGTGGTTCAAATTTGAACCTGTGATTTTGCAACTTGTTGTCGTGTTTGCCTGGGGCAATGGAATCAATGGATAACAGCCTTTGGAAATCAAAGTGAAAGGAGAAATTAATATTTTTTTTTATCTCAAGAGTTCTCCAAATTGTTGTTATTTTAGAACCTGATTATTTTTTTAGAATTTTACAGATTTGCCGGTTTTATTCTGCACAGTGAGCTCATCATTTAGGGGCCATTGATGTGACAAATTCTTGATATTTCTTTTGGTAACTGAAAAGTTTAAAAAGGCCCTGTTGCCAAAGGATTAGTGCTGTAAAAAGGCTTTTCCAACTTGTCCAAACCCTTTCTGGTGTCATTCCCAAAAATCTTCCTCCCCGCCCTGACCCCATTCCAGCTCAGTCAGTGGCAGCTTCTCTGTGCACACATGGCTGGATTTTATTTTAAATTTTTTCATTTGATGTATGAAAAAAAAAGCCCCAGTGAAACTGAGTTTAAAAAAAAAAAGTTAAATTTCTTTAATTGTTATCAATTAAAGAAAACAATCAATAGCGGAAAACAAGTGGAGAAGATACATGGAAAGGGTTGAATTTCCTTGTTCTACTTGCCAGTTCCAGGAGCGTTGTGTGCAGTCATTCCAGGCACAAAATTAACCTGCAAATGTCACTTTGTCCTGAAAAGAGTGCCCTGGAAATCAGGTGTTCCCTGACAGGAGCACACTCAGTGCATCAGCATTTACGTTTTTGGGGGAAGATTCACAAAATACTCTTCAAACATCAAAAAAAATCCAACTTTTGGTCCTTCTTGAGTCGCTGTCTTTGCGTCCTTAACTGAGTGAATGCAAATGATTATTTTGCTTTGCTTAATCACTGCAAATAATTCCAATGAATGCAGGTGATGATCACTGCCCTGCTCTGGCGTGGCTGGATGCATTACACGCCAGGGCTCTCAGCCTCCTATTGATTGATTCTTTGCAGTGGACCTTAAAAATCCATTAAGGAAGAAGTTGGATGATGTGAATTAATTCTAAATCCTTCGTTGGGAGGAGCAGCTGAAAAAAAGCCTTTTCAAAACCATTCATCATAACTCCAAATACACTGCTAACTTTAAAATCAACTTTACAGTAAATTGGAGGACAAATCCAAGGAAGGTGTTGAAACTCCCTGTCCCAGCCTGCACTGAGGGTTTTCTCAAGTGTTTTACTGGATCTCTTGTCAATATTTTTCAATTTGCATTGTCCTGATAAGAATATGTTGACGAGCAGCCATCTGTGCCAATAATGAAGCAGCTGATTGCTATTTAATAGATAAGCTATGACACCACTTTGGAGGCAGCTGAAGAATAAAATAAATAAAGCTTGTCGTCTCCTCCCAGGTAACACCATTAATCAGGCAAAACTTTGTGTAGAACAGAAAAAAACCCGCTCTTTTTGAACTCCTCAGCCATTATTAATTATTAAAATTAATTTTTATGGAGCAATTTGTACGCCCCTTGCTCCCAACAACATCTCAGTCTTAGCAAGTCAATGATTGGACTTGATGATCTTCAAGGCCTTTTCCAATCGAAACTTTTTATGAGCTGTGGATCACCGTGGGATATTTTCCCTAAAATTCTAAATTCTTTCCCAGTGAGGAGAACCAGGAATTTTCTAAAACTTGAAGGTGAACTTGGAAAAAACCCCACTGCAAACATTTCCCTTGTTCCTGCCAGGTCCCATAGCCGGCAGTAAGTTGCCACCATCACTGCAATGAGCCTGGCGGGCTGTGAAATAAAGATTAATCCTTCCCCACGCCGAGAACTCCCCGTGCCTGAGACAACCTGGAGCTCCCCACTTCGTTTCCAGGTGCTCACTGAATTCATTAGTGCTCGGTGGCAGCTGGAGAATAAATTTCCACGCTGATTGCATGCATTTCAGGATGGGAGGACGCATGGAGCCCTCGTGCAGTAGAAATGGAGTGTCCAGCTCATCCTGGGACACCTCGGTCGCCACAAAATCCGTCCGTGGTGGTGTCCCACGGCAGAAATTCTTGTCCTGCTCAGCCTGGGTGAGGGGCTGCAGAAGGTGGGGTGGAGCTTGTCCAGGAGCTGCTATTGAGTGCAGCAGCTGTGAGACCAGCACAGCCCCTAAAATTTTATCTACCATAAATTTTATCAGCAGGTAGGAGCCTGCAGTTTTAATCCCCTAACAGTGTTCCACACTGATCATTAATTAGAATCATTTATTTATGCATAAATTTGGAATGTCATTTTGTGAACTGCCTCAAAATCTAAATTTTCTATTTTTTAATTTTTTTTTTTTTTCAGTTTTACGTTCTTGCTTTGGAAAAGATGCCACAAGCTTTGAAGAACAGCATATAGCACCAATTATAACAGAGCATCTGTAGCACCTATACAGGAAAAAGAATAGGACTATTAAGGCAGGCTATTATTCCTTTAGAGATTTGCTTTCCTTAATTTGCATAGAACTGTCTTTGATTAAAAATTGCCTGTCACGGAAGTAGCTCGGTGATTTTTTTTGTAGCAGTCATCATTTCTCCTAATGAGAATATATTTTATTCAAAGGTATGTTTTTATTCATCCTAAATGTTCTCTTTATTTTATTTATTGCTTGTAACTGAGTGTATTCAATTAGAAAACTGTGCATCCTGCTGTGCTTTAACTCTTGGTAATTGAGCTGCTCTGCTGCATTTCTGTGGTGCAGGTCTGTGGGCAAGGAAGATGTGTGGGTTCTTCTGTCTGGAATAATTTGGTGCAGTTTTGCTCTAGAGAAGCTGAATTTCAGTCTCAGAGTCCTTGCAGTCAAAGGACAGCATTGCTGTGCAATGGGCAGAGCTGGGAATAGATATTTTTCCCCGTGTTTGGGTGAGCTTTAACCTCTTCCTATCAATTGTTGTCAATAGCATTCAGTTATAATAACAATTAAATGAATAAATTTCAGGGGTGCTCTGGGAGGAGTCAACCAGAACCAGCAGAACTCTGAACTTCAGGAGGTGGGACCCTGCTGGTTCACAGAATTCCGCCCTTCTCTGGGATTTCCAATCCTCTTAGTAAATAGATGAGAAATTAGGCAGTTATAGCCAAGGTGACCTTCCTTCCTCAGCTCTTCCTTCCTCAGCTCTTCTTTCCTCAGCCCTTCCTTCCTCAGCTCTTCCTTCCTCCGCCCTTCCTTCCTCCTCCCTTCCTTCCTTCGCCCTTCCTTTCGCCGCTCTTCCTTCCTCCGCCCTTCCTTCCCCCGCCCTTCCTTCCCCCTCCCTTTCTTCCTCAGCCTTTCCTTCCTCCTCTCTTCCGTCCGCCGCTCTTCCTTCCTCCTCCCTTCCTCCCTCCTCCCTCCCTTCCTCCCATCTCCCACAGCAGCAGCTCTTGGAAAAGGTGCTGCCCAATATCCCCATTGCAACAGGTTGTGAGCATCAACGAGGCTGTGTTTTGGTGGTTTATTTTAACTTGGCTATAAATACGCTGATGAATTTTTAATGCAAGTGCAGAATTTAAAGCAGCAGCCACTGGATTTGCTCTCCAAAGCTCTGTGAATTCTCTGATGGGTTTCTTAGCACAGCCACCACCAGCACCAAAGATTTGTTGAGCTCTTTTTGCAGTGCACAGGATCTGTTTTTGTGGTTGGTAATGGCTATTGACTACTTCCTTCACTTTTTTGTTTATTAGCTCCCAGTCATAAAATTTGTGCAGACAGTTGCTTATGGCTCGACCTTTACAAGCTCATCCCAGGGCTCTGCCCAGTGTCCTAGAAAACTGTCCCTGGTAAAGCTCTGGAGTTGTTATTTAAACGGAGCTTTTTATAGAGTTGCAGTGTAATCTGCATTTCCCAATGCTGAGTGCATTTCAAACATGCTCTGTCTCAGGCAAATGGCCTTGGTTTGGAAGCTCGGGGAGCTGCTTCCTCAAGCCTCCCAAAGCCCTGTGGTCCATATTCCCAAGAGATCTCAGCAGATCAGGCTATTCCCGGGATTCCTGCTCGGAGCTGGATGGCTCCAGCTGCAGAGGCTCTTCCCAGGTTTGAATATATTCCTCCCACAGGCCTCGATGCCTCTTAACCTCGATGGATGTTCCTTGAAGGGATGCAAGTGGCAGGAGCAGCAGCTGCCTGAGCACTGGGCTGCCCCAGCAGGTGCCCACAGCTGGGCCACTCACAGCTGGCCAGATGTGCACGGCGAAGGAGAGGTGGCAGCACACAGGGCGAGCTGTACCCTCCAGCTCAGTGCCAGTGACAGCACCTGCAGGGAACACCTGTGGAGAGTCTCCCCTGACTCCTAAACCCACTGAGCACCTTGCTCAGGAAATTCACACCTCTGGCATTTCGTATTTTTTGCCTTTTTTTAAAGGCTAAAATGAAAGTCTTAAAACAGGGTTCTCATGCTTGATGCTTAAACCCCACTTTTTTAGTGCAATTGTTCCGACTAAAATATAGAATTTGTTACAAAAGAGAAAAAAAGAACAAGTGGACTTGAGCAAAGCAGCCTGATTATTGATAGTCTGAGACAAGTCAGTTTGAAGCCTTTTCAAACACATTTTTGGTCCTGCTCCAACTGCAGTCATCCCAGTGGTTCTTAAATGTCCAGAAATACAAAACAGGAGCACAGAGAGCAAAATAAACCCATTGCAGGCTTTAACCTCCCAGTTTTTCTGAGAAATATGGGAAATGCAAAGGAAAATGTTTAGAATTGTATTGGCAAAGTATAAACAATCACAGGATACAGAGAGATCCAAAAGAAATAACTTGCATGGTTTTCTGTCAAGTTTTGAAGGTTATTGTGACAAATTGGAAGTGTTCTTTGGACACTTGCATTGATCAGTAGGAGATTTTGGAATGCAGATGGCACTATGAATATAGGATGTTATTTCGTCTCGCTGCTCTGACAGCTGAAGGAAAATGGTGAAGGCAGAAAAAACCCAGGATGAAATTTGCCAGGGCCAAAATTCCACTTAGTGGAGTTTGGATCATTGCTTGGATGGTTTCATTTTCTCACATGCTGAGAGGGAAAAGAGGTTCATCATTGCTCCTGTTTTCCATGAATCGTTAAACAATTAAGAGGTGAAATTAGCAGTGGGAAATTATGGGAAACTGGGGACACCAGTGCAGGAAAATCACTGGGTTTTAAGCAGAATGTGGAATGTTGGTGCTGCATGTGTTGGGCTGAATTTTTACTGTCTCGGATCTCTCTCTCCAAGCTGGACACCTAAATTCATGGAGTCAGAAGGGCTGGAAAAGAGCTCCAAGATCATCAGTTCCAACCTCTGACCACCGTGTCACCTAAGCCATAGCACCAAATACCACCTCTTCTTGGTTTTTCGAACAGTTCCAGGGATGGTGACTCCACCACTTCTCTGGGGAGCCCATCCCAATGTTTATCATTCTTTTCTCCTGACATCCAACCTGAACCTTCCCTGGCACAGCTTGAGGCCCTGTCCCTTGTCATCAGTTGTACGAACCAGAAAGCTCCATTTTTTTGTCATGGTCGGGGCAAATGTGCCCCCGGCCCACACCCCTTGTTTTTAGAGCAAGAATCTTCCACTGTTTGGTGTCCTAAGTATTTCTGAACCTAAATTCTGGGGTTTTTTTCCCCTGTGCTCCCACAGCCCTTCAGCCTTTGGTTTTTCCATTTTATTCCATATGTAAAAGAGGAGCCAACTGGTTCCCCTGCCCACGTTCTGCTGGAGGCTCAGTACTGACCCTCTGAGCGGAGCTTTCTTCTCCCTGGATACAAAGCTTTGCTGGGAATTAGTTAAACCTCTGAGTCAGAGGAGTAATGAGTGGTTCTCAATAGCATTAAAAGGCAGAGAGTACCCAGGGCCGCCGGCATCACGGAACACGCTTTGCTCTAAGAGCTGGATTTGCCTTTTCCCGAGATGTTCCATCGCTTCAGACGCCTCAAAATGGAAGGGATTTCGCTCAGAAGTGCTCGTGCTTTATCCATCTGTAATTGCCTCCTGCTCCAAAGCAGTGCTTCAGCTGCCAGCTGGTTTAACCCAACCGCTCCTCACACGTGGTCGTCTTCAAAACGCAGCGGAGCGTCGGCCTCCTGCCTCCATCCGCCTTGGAATCCTCTCCTGCCATCCAAGGGGCGCCAGCTGGGATCACTGGGCTCCCTTTCTCTGGCTAACCCTGGGCTCGTTCCCAAATCCCCCTGTGATACTTCAGAGCTCCGAGGCAGTGCTGGCTGGAAGGGTGACAGCTCTTCACCTGCTCTTAGCAGGAGGTCATTGGAGTAATTTGCACAAAATCCCCCAAATGCCAGCGTGGAATTTATGCCACTCTTTGTCAACTGGAAACTAAGGACGGCTTAACTTTTATGTTTAATCCATAATGAGGTATTGATCTCGTGACAGGAGCTGCTCCCTGGGTGCTGCCCCCGAAGTTTTTATATCCTGATAGACACCAGTCAGGTACAAAATAATTCACATGTGCTAAAAAAGCAGGATTGTCTCCAGGAAGGAACCCAGCCTCTCTCTTCCTGGAGATTAAGGACATAGGGATTTAACTGCAGTAAAATTGACTTGGATTTTATTTTTTTTTTATGTGGCTTCTGGAGAACTAAGCACAGATGATATTTAAATGATCTTAAAAATAGGATTATATCTCTAAAAAAAAATTCAAAAGCAGAACAAAATGAGCTGCCTTCCCTCTGAAGGCTCTGTCGGCAAAGGTCCCCAAAGCTCTGCCAGCCCACGGTAGCTGAAGGCTCACAGTGAACTCCAGCTATTTATAACTGGGAAATTGTAACTGGACTCTTGCTGGATAAAGCCTGAACTTGGGGATTGGGATATTTTGTGGTTTTTCTTTGGGCTTTGCACAGCCTATCACAGCAGCTCCTTAGGGCAGGATGAGCTGGAGATGGTGTTGGAGGGCTCCCACCACATCTCTTCACTCTTCTGCTTCTGCAAGGGGGGTCTGATGTGACCTTGGTGTTGTCTGTGCACCACCAGTGATTCCAGAAGACATTCCTGCTTCTCTGAGGCTGAATTTCAGGTTTTCCTTGAGCACAGTTTGTGCCTGCATTGTCCACTGTGTTTAATAATCCAGAAAAAAATTGGGACTATGTGAGTGGTTTTTTTATTTCTTTCCGTCTAACAAAAAGTCTGCAGCGCTGCTTGGGAAGGTCAAGGCTGTTTGACACTGCCAGGATGCTGGTATTCTTGGAACAACCATCTGTTCAGAACACAGTGAAAAATTGGTTTGTGACTGCCCAAAGTCACTTCAGCTCGTGAATAAAATTAAACAGAGATAAGTACAGCAGTGTACCACCAACAGCAGAGAGATTTCCATTTGGAAAAATCAATGTTTCTGTCCACGACTGTCCATTTCTGGCCACGAGTGTCCGTTTCTGCCCACGACTGTCCATTTCTGGCCACGAGTGTCCGTTTCTGTACATGACTGTCCATTTCTGTCCGTGACTGTCCATTTCTGTCCGTGACTGTCCATTTCTGTCCATGACTGTCTGTTTCTGGCTATGACTGTCCATTTCTGTCCATGACTGTCCATTTCTGTCCGTGACTGGATGAGTGATGGTTTGTTCGTGGAGGGATTCAGGTGTTTTTGGCCAAGGGGGGCATGGATATTAAGCCCTTGTGAGTGTCACTGTGTGACCAGAAGGAATTAGGTTGCCAGCTGAGCTGGAATGAATTGCACAGGCCCTGGGAGGGAGGGCAGGGCATGCTGTGCTGAGCACACCGACCCCCAGAGCTGGGAATGAGGCTGGAAATCACCTGTGTGCTCCAGTCCCAGCCCGGCCAGGAGCTGGTTTCTTTGCTCTTTTCCCTTTCTCTCTGCTTCATTTGTACATTTTATGAAATTGTGGAAACTTTGGCAGACTGAGAGTCTTTTTTCCATGTCTTTGTTCCTTTCTTTTTTCTCCCGGCAACTTCAGTATTTCCTCATCTCTGCCTTATTTTTTTTAATGATTTTTCACCAGCTGCCGCGTTTTCATCTCTCACTCCGTTCTTCACCCCTTAAGGCAGGATCCAAAAATATGATCCAGTGACTTGTGCAGATTTTGTGTTTTGCTGGTTGGCCCCAGAATGTGCCACATTTTGATCGCAGCGCAGTCCAGAGCAAATTGGGCGTTGTAGCCTCGTGGGGCTTGGTCTCTGCTCCCAGGTAACAAGCAACAGGACAGGAGGAAATGGCCACAAGTTGCACCAGGAGAGGTTTAGATGGGATATCAGGGAAAATCCCTTCCATGAAAGGGAGGTCAGGCATTGGAACGGGCTGCTCAGGAGTCCCGACCTCTGCAAGTGTTCAGAAAATGTGTGGATGTGATTCTTTGGGGCTTGACTTAGTGGTGGCTTGGCAGTGTTGGATCAATGGTTGGACTCAGTGATCTTAGAGGGCTTTTCCAACTTTAATGAGTCCATGATTCTACTCACACACCAGCTTTTCTCTGTTCCTTTGATAATTTGAGATTTTCTTGCTGCTTAAATTAGAGAAAATACTTTTCCCTTGAAGCTGGTGTTGATTAATGTCCGCGTTTTCCAGGTGTGCTGTGACTTACCTGATGCTGCCGTGCTCATCATCAGGACATTTGCTGCCGCTCTTTGGGGCTGAACTTCAGCATGCAGCGAGTAGAAAATCCCAGCAAAAAATATTGGAGGCTCTGTATAAAGATGTGGCTTAGAAAGGCCTGGAAGTGTCAAGGCCAGGCTGGATGGAGCTTGGAGCAACCTGGGATAGGGGAAGGTGTCCCTGCCCACGGCCGGGGGTGGAACGTGCAAATCACAAGCTTTGGTGAGATATTGTACATGGCAGGCTGCTGAAAATTATTAACATTACAAAAAAGCTTTCTGGTGTGGGAAGTTTCATTAAGAGTTACATCTCTGAGTTCAGTCCCAATTTAATAAGAGATAACATCTCCAGCTTCTTAAAATTTAATTTGATAGTTTATGAAGAAAATAATTAAAGCATATTGTGGTATCAATCACTTTTTATTTCATAGAAAGTCTGTATGAAAAAAGAACCATTTGTAGAGCAGACAGAGTTTATATTGGCCTGGAATTTCATTTGTCCTTATTGACAGAACATCCACTAATCCAAAGTAAATGGGAGGGAAATGATGGAAAAAAATAATAAAGGGTAATCTTGACCCTGAGGCTACAGAAAATGGAAGTTGGTGGAAAGTTTGGAGGAGCTGCAGCTCTGTGGGGAAAGATGTTTCTAGTACCTAATAATGAGCTGGTGCTCCCATCTCTGGGAATTCAAGAGTTAAACCAGGAGTTTTGGGGTTCTTCACCAAACAGTGCATCAGTGCACTGGCAGTCAGAGAACCCTGGGATCGTTACAGTTGGAAAAGATCTTTGAAGACCATCAAGTCCAGGTGTCCAACCATCTCACGGTGTCCTGTGGAGAGCAGCACGAAATCAGAGCACCCTGCAGAGCTTCTGGTCACTGATGAGCTCTCAGTCACTGCTCACCTGGGGACAGGTGAGCAAAACAGAACCTGTGGGATGTTCTTCAGTCATCAGAGCCCCGGTTCCTGGATCGGGACAAGCTCCTTATCCCCTCTTGGCAAACTTCTGTTACCTTTTTTCACTGACTTTCCCTGCACAGCTGTGCTTTGGGAATCCAGAATTAGAGCACCTTTTTTTGACATAAAACTTTTTGTGTCTCTCCCCAGGTCTCTGCCCAGAAGATGTTCACAAGTGCCTCATCTGCAGGCTGCGCCAATAGGTTCCAGAGAGTGTCTTGAAGATTGGATTTGCCTCTGGAATGGTTTTAATCAAACTATTTTTTTCTGTCACTTTTTGGACACTTTACACCTTTCAGCGACTGCCTTGAATCGGGTCCATAAGAACGTCTGACAAGCCAAAAATAGATTAATCTCAAGCCTCTGCTACAATTACCACTTGGATTTCTGTATCACTTACCGCCTAAGTGGTTTACAAGCAATTACAGCCTAAGCCTTCCAGAGCCTCTTGGAAGGAGCGTTTCCCGTGGTGCTGCCCAGAGGGAAGGGGAGCAGGGAGAGGGTCAGTCCTGGTGGGCAGCGTGCTGAGCCGGCACCCAGCCCTGGCGAGAGCACAAGGGACGCTGCTCCACTGCTCACCCAGCTTCAGGAGACCTGCCCCAGGGAATTCAGGCAGCAAAGGAGAGCCCAGGTTCCAGTCCTGTCCTGGAGTGGAAGCTGGATTTAGTCAGGCTGGAGCCCTGCTGCTGGCAGCCCTGTGTCTGTTCTGGCTGCTGGGTTTAAGCCAGGTAGGTGGAAGGACAGAGAGATGCTCACGTCATTGCTCAGGTAAAACCAGCATCTGACAAGAAGGGTTTAGGATATGTTGGGAAGTTTCTTGGATAAATCACAGTTAATCCCTTCCTCGTGGCTCCCTTGTACCCAGCAGATTCGTTGGGAGTGACAGAACCTGGTGCTGTTACATCCATGGCCTTTCCTGTGGTAATACCCTGAGCAGCTGATAATATGAACATGAAATTAAGAATCACCTGAGGACTGGGTTTAATAAAGTAGCTGGGAGGCTGCCAGTAGTCACAAAGAGATCCCGAGCTCTTTACATCCATTTCTCATAACCAGTTTTTTTGGATTTCAGTGGGTGCTTGGTTTAGATACCCGGAAATTAATTTGGTGAGTGGTCTCCCTTTACATCAGGATTCCTTTAGAGCTGGGGGACTGATGAGATGCCAGGTCCACTCTGGTTATTTTGGCTGGATGCAGGAAGGGCCGTGCTGCGGCCGTCCCTCGGGAGCAGAGCAGGATAGTTGGAATTTCGTGTCCTCTAAGACGTGTGAGCAAGCGAGAGCTGGCAGCAGCCTGGTGGGGTGGAATGGCTGAACAGCTTCTCACCACGGCTGTGCCTGGAGAGGCCACACATCAGTTCCCTGTGCCGGGTCTGGTGGAGCTACTGGATGGATGAAATCCAAATTTGGGATAGGGAGAGCTACGTTAGTGAGGCTGGGATAGCTGGGGAAGCAGAAAGAGGCCGAGGAGCCTGGGGAAGCCCACGGAGTGGAATGGGAGTGCGTGCCATGGAGTGTGCAGCCCATGGATAATCCTCAGTACAGCTGGAGAGCTGGGATCCAGCCCTGCAGTGCCACGTGTGGCTGCTGGGCAGAACCTGGACAAAGTTCGTTTAAACACCCTCGAACAACAGTGGCTTTTAAAAAGCAGGGTTTTGTTGACTTGGTAAGATTAATTTAAACACGGCATTACCATCTCTGCCCCCAACCTTTAATGCCAAAAGGCAGGAATAGGATCAGAAATCCCCAATTCCTTCTGGGGCAGGTGCCACCAATGATATATGAGCATATATATATATATATATATATGTGTATATATATATATATATATATATATATATATATATATATATATATATATATATATATATATATATATATATAGCATGATGTTCAGAGCAAATCTTCAACAGGAAACTCCCAGTCACTTCTGTTTCAGAACTTCCTTAACACCAGTGATGCTCCAAACATGCTGTTTCATAGTCGAGCAGGGTTACACCATTATCCTGCCTTTTCTTCCCAGAAAATTACACTGTGCAGCACTATAAATCCGAATAATGCAAGTCCTGTTGGAAAGACATCTTATTTTTCCTTCTAGGTTGCTTAATTAATTTCTTTCGACTTCTTTTATACTGTTTGATGAATGTTATTTCAAACGACTGTCAAAGGGAATGTGAGGAGGGAAAAATGAGCCACCTACACACAGCTTCTAATACAACTGTATCACCCTTTGAAAACCAGGGAATTAATAAAAATAGGTGTTAGCCCATATGCTTGACAGGGAGCATTTGGAATTGTCAGGCATGTTTCTACCCTAATTATCCCTGTCGTGCCATTTTGTAAACTGAAAAATTCCCCAAGTTAAATAAAAACTCAGAGACGGGCCAGGATATTGAAAGCTCCACTTTCAAACCAGCAAAACAGAAATTGTTCTTGTTTGGGTTGTTGCCTCCCACCCAGAGACCTCTCACGGCGTGTTCCCATGAAAAGCAAAATGAGCACATCTGCTGGTGTTATGAACTGGGTTTGTTTGAAGGTTATTGGGCATCTCTGGGGGAAATCTAACAAAACTGGACAACTGTGCAGTGTTCCAGTGTGGCAGAAAGCCTGCAGGTGGAATTGCATGGAGAGGTTTCCGTGGCCCTTCATTGTGATGATTAAACCGGAAGGGTAAATGCGGGATATTGCTGATGCTTTGGGTTCTGTCAGGGTTTGGGGTGTCTCATCAGAGACCTGGGCATAACAGCATCCTCTGCAGTGGTTATGGAAAGGAAAAGGGGATGCTTGTGGCTTTTCCAAGACAGGGATGCAGCTCCCTCAGCCAGAGGTGGCACCGGCGTGGCTGGAGGAGGTGGAGATGTCTGAGCACACCCCCAGAGCAGGTCAGGCTGCACACAGAGATGAAGGTCGGGTTTTTAGGAATTAATTAGGCAGATTCCTGAGCTGGGCGCCCCAGGTCAGGGCTTTCAGGCAGGTCAGCACGCACAGGTTCAGCTGCTGCCTGCACACAGTTAACAGCACACTTGACCTGGAGTAGCTGCTGCTCCCAGCCTGGCTCACAATTCTGGCCCCCCTTCACAATTCTGAGGGAATAATTCATGGGCGAAGTTTGTCTTTTTCTCGTGTTTGCATTTCCCATTTCAAAAATCTGTGCTGAAAAATTTATCAAAATAAGCCTTTTTCTTTCGTTCCTTCCTGAGACCATAGGAAAAGCTTCTGCTGCCTAATTGGAGGTTCCCAGAATCATCTTTCTCCTGTGAATACACACAATATTCATGTTGTGCATATTTGCTGTAGATTGAGTGGGTTCCTTCTTCAAAACTTGCTGTGCTGATGAACGCTTCTCCCAGGAGAGTTTCCCTTTCAATATTTGTGGAAAACGCACAAAGGACAAGGACACAGTTGAAGTCTCTTAATTTGCAAATATATCTGAATATTCATGATGCCTATTTTCATATTCATCCATTTTTCTCCTCTTGTTAAGGCAGCATGTCTGTTTTAAGGTAGAACACATCTGTCACAGTTTGTTTGGTCGTCAGAAATAGCAATGCTGGGGAAAACCCAGTGTAAAATTTATCAGAATGGGTTGGGTTGGAAGGGACCTTAGAGATCATCTCGTTCCACCCCGAATTTGCCAGCAGAAATCCTGCTGTCTGCCTTAAATAAACTCCTGATCCGTGGAGGTTGATTCCTGGGGGTTAAAATAGTGAATATTTTAAAAAGGGCAAAAATAGTGAATATTGTGGTCAAGCATGGACAGTGTGGGGATGTTGGAAGGGTCACCATGACCCCACAGCTGCCTCAGGACCTTTCCAAAGAGGTCCCTCCTTTAGTGACTCGCTCCTCATCCCACACTGCCCCCGGCAGAATTAAATCACCAAGTGTTTCAAGAAAGGACAGCATGAAAAGCACTTTGGATCCCCTCAGAAAGAAATTAATTTTCCATTTGAACCCCGAGCTGCTGCAGCCGTTGCCCGTGTTCCGTGCACGGCCCGCGGCATCCAGCGCTCCTCGCCTTTCATCTGCTGCTTGTCGACAGCTCCTCAAATTGTCTGAGGGGGCAATTTCCTCCCACATCTTATTTGAACAGTTTTTTTCCCTGAGAAATGTTGCCAACAAAGATTACTTCTCTTCAGGGCTGGCAAACACTATTTCTTACCTGGTGGCTTATTGGGAATACAATTGGAAAAAACATGATAAGGTTTTACAAACAGCAGGACGAATAAAGGGAGGAGGGAGATTTTTTATCTCTCACCCATTAGCTGCAGACAGAGGCAGCTCCTACTCTGATTATGTCCAGTGTGCAGTTTTTCCCAGTGAACCTGCTGATCAGGTGTTTAGCTGGAAAGCACCGAGTGTCACGGGCTGGTGGCTTCCCAAGGTCACGGTGCTGGCACGTGCCCACTGTCCCCTCGTGCCTGGCACTGTCCCCTGTGGTGTGGCACAGCAGGGAGCCCCACACCTCAGACCTCGCTGTTTTCCATGGTCTTTGTATTCTTCCCCCAGAGTGTTCCCACTTGTCCTCCGAGCATTTCCGGACTGGGAGATCCAGAGGGATTCCCTGTGGATGGTTTGGGGCAGCAGCTGTGGCCCCTGCTCTGGCAGGTGCAGGAGGGGCATTTTGCGTCCCTGAGTTCCTTCCAGATCCTCTGCAGAACAAGAGGTCTCTTTAGACTTTCAGACTGTGTTTATTCTCCCTCTCTATTTCAATTACCTAAATGTTTATATAATTCAAGAATTGATTTCAGCCCAGCAAAGCTTCCGACCACACTCTGAGTTTTGTTTGCTGCAGAGCCCATAACTAACAAAGCAGCAACTTCTTCATTGCAGGATAAAAGCCTATCTAAGAGATAAGCTGTCAGGAGGAGTGTGGCACTCTGCACCACTTCTGGGCATTAAAACTTCCATTTATTTTCAAATATTTTGCAGAGCAGCTGGCACCTGGTGTATCGACCGTGCCATTAAATCACATTGAATTCGTGTCTGAGAGAATTTTGGAATTACTGTGCCACCCAAACCCCGGCTGTCACTGCAAGGCAAAAGAAGAAACATTCACTATGAACATTTTTCCTCCAGGACACGGTTCACTTGCCCATGCACTGTTTGTGTGGTGCTTGCTCTGGTGAGTGAAGGTCTGGGCTGTTCTGCATGGCACTGAAACACGTCCTTAAGGCTCCCTGAAATATAGAAGAAGACAGGGATTACAAGTCCTTCCTGAGCAGCCAGAACAGAACCCATTAAGGTATTGCAAGCCATGCAATTCAATGGCCCTGAAAGTATAATTTGATTGTAATTCAGGAGGTTACTAAAAGGAAATCCATACCAGGCTGAAAGATAAGCGAAAGCGAGGAGTGTATTTACTGTGAGTGGTGAAATGTGAGGTGTGCGAGTCCCTTATCTCCTTTGTCTGCACTTTATCACCACTGAAGGCAAGTAAAAGGGGAATAATATCTGCTTCACAAGAGAAGATTGGATTAAGTTTTCCCAACGGTCTTGTGGGAGTTATTTCCATTTTGCTCCTGCCTGGATTAGCCTAACTCCTTCAGGCTGTTTCCACATCTCTACAGGAGAAGGTCCTGGCTCGTGGGAGGGAGGGGAGCATGGTTGGTGTGTTGGCTCTTTGTGGAGGAATTCGCCTTTGACCTCTGTAAAGGAATTAGGAGACCTACAACCTCTTCCCTGACCTTTTTACTGTGGAGGTTTCTTTTTCAGATCCCTTTTTGTAATGCAAACTCACTGTTCGGCAGTGATGTCTCTTACAGGTGTTAGAATCATTATTTGTGAGGAGAAACCTGGGTGTGCTCATTTCTTGCTGAGGTTTCACTCTCTGCCCTTGTCTCCAGCTCTAATCCTGCCCTGCAGAGACCTGCCTGACTCACTGCACGACTCGGAAACAGCCCCAGGTGTTTCATCTCTCTATTTTATCTCTCGCTCCTGCTCTGAACACTGAAAGGATGCTGCTGCTTCTGCATGGTGGGATCCAGTCTCCATCAGTGCCCCCATGAATTCCTACCTGAATTCATGCCTACCTGAATTCCATGGTAGTGGGAATGATGGAGTCTGGGTGCAAGGTGGTTCTCAGCCCTGAGTGTTTGCTTAGGTTTGTTGAGTTATCCAGGCAAAGGGTGGTCATGCCCAGGAGATGATTTTGTAGTTCATATACATTTGCTGTCCAGATATTCCCATTTTTTCTTTCCACATATATCATAATTTGCTTTACATGCACGTGGCTGACGAAGAGCATGCCCTTATGGAGTGTTCTGTTTTATTCCAGGGATGGCTCAGCTCAGAAGAAGTGATCACAGACAGACACTCATCACTTCCACCCAATTCCACGCCGTTTGCAAATGGAACAGGGGAAAACCTCTGCAGCTTGGAGGCTCTGCCAGGTACCTGCCAGGAAGTTTATAACTGAAATGAAGGGCTGATTTCCCTGGGTTTTCATTTGGAGGAGGCAGGCAGTGATTCTTTGCTCACTAATGGCCAGTGCTGACCAGCACAAGTGCCCATTCCTGCCAGAGCTTTGATTTTCAAGGACCATGTGTTTCTTTTTCTACCACTTTTCTTATTTCTCTCTGGTTACTGTTGTAACTGCTGCATCTTCTTTGAGCTCCTGGGCACTACAAGACATCTCCTAGATGTTGAATCTTGTCATTTTTGATAAATCTCTGTGAAGCACAGAGCTCAACTGAAACTGCAGCTCAGCATCCTGAAGTGCCAGTTCAATCTATTTCTAGCATTGGAAAAAAATAGAAGGGGGGAGAGCAAAAAAACCTTACAGCTTTATGCCAGTAATAATGGTGGGAATGAGTTGGTTTTCAGGAAATAATTTAATCCCTGGAGCATTGGAGATGGGTTTTGAGTGTCATGTGTAACAGAGCCTAAGGTAGGGCAATGTCCTCTTGTTGAGGCTTGTATTAAAAAAAAAACCCTTTTTCCTCTGAAAGTTCATTAAAGTGCAGTTTTATTTTACCATTGGCCGGACTGAAACCACAAGTGCAGCAGCCTTCTGGAAATCCTGAGGATTTGTTTTGCCTTAGAACTGTCAGATCACCTGGACACTGCCCTTCTGTTGTTTTATCTGAGTTTGGGATCTGGAGGGATTAACTGTGCTGGGGGAGAGGCCAAGGCAGTGCCTTTTAAGAGGTGATTGATTACTCACCAGGAGAGCTGGAGAGAGCTTTTAAAGACAGAAATGAGGGCTGGCTGCCTCTTTGCAGCCCACAAAATCAGGTATCTGTGTCTTAGACTTTGAAATTTCCTTTTGGCTTCACCAAAAGAGGACGAATCTCACGCCTGGTTTCACAATAACGCAGCAGTTGGCATCACATTAAATGTCGCAGGAATGCCACAGACAATGAGAATTAAAATCTGGAGTGTCTGCCTGGTCCTCGGGACCAGAGTTATTTCCTCACAGACACTGATCAGCAGCTCCGCTGGCTCTGGCCCCGCTCCAGCTCTCCAAGAGGCCGTGGCTGGTGGAAGACAGGGCAGTGGAGTGTGGCTTGGTAAAACCCATCCTTCTGCTCCAGCCTCTCCATCTCAGGCCAGCACATTTCAGGCTTTGCTTCAGCTGGTTTAGGACAAACCCCTTCTTTTCACCTATTTTTACCTGTGGATTCCCTCTGTGCCTGGACATCTCTTTTGTGTGTCTTTGGGAATCCCTGGTTCCAACTCAGCTGTTCAGTCTGATGTCTTGTCAAGGTTCAGGCCCTTCAAAACATCAGCCCTGTTTTGATATTTGAGTTGCTTCAGGTTTCTCTCCAAATACCATTAATTATTAGAAAATCTGCAACCATATCTTTAATTATATAGGATATCCAGGGGTACAGGTAAATGCAAGTGCATTTAGGGCAGGAATTAGGAATAAACAGGATGCCCACCTGTTTAGCATTCAACTTCATCCTTCCTAACTACCGTTTTCATTTGTACTCTGGTTGTGACATATAAATCAATGCCCCCCAAATGAAATTGCTTTGTCTAATAATCCTTTGTGCCAGGGTTATCAATAGTTCATTAGTCTTACTTTGCATCTGTCAATAAAAGGTGGAATTGAGAAAGAGAGAGCTCAAGGGAAGAAGTGAGTACATTCTCTATGGAAGGTGTCTTCCTGGCCACCCTTTGTCTCCACTCAATTCCAGGCTCAAGGGTGTAGTTGTACACACAAGTTTTGCTCACTTGAAACACCGTGGAAGCTCTCACAGGTTTTCATTTATTCCTGAAGAGCCCCAAAGGGCTCTCGAGTCTCTGAACAATCCTCAAACCATGAAAAGCCATGACTGAAAATCTCCCACATCAGCACCAGGAATGATTTTAGCTGTCTTATTTTAGCTGTCCCTTGGGTTTTGCCACTCCTGCAAAGGCCATTGTCCCTTCCTGGCGAGGACTCGGTGTGGCCCTGCCCAGGGTGACAGCAAAGCCCTGTGCTGGCTAACGAGGGCCCTGCCTGGGCCAGCCAGGTGCTGCTCACTCATTACCCCAGCTTATGGAGCTTGACAGGAGACGTTGGATGTTATCCCAGCGAGGTGGCACAGCTTCAGGCCGTATTTTATTCCCAGAATCTTGCCAAGTTCATCTGAGCAGCGTTTTGTGTTCTGGTGCCTCTCGCCCTGTGTCACTGAGCTCTACACAACGTGCCAGGGTCCGTGTAGGTGCCACCCTGGGTCAAAGTCGACCAAAAACATCTCAGACCCTTGGTAGTTTCAGTTTTTTATTAATTAGTAAGAACCCTGCATAGATTGACAAGGTCAACAAGCAAATTGTGTCATTCATTAGGTACCAAATAATTAGTGATGGCTCCGGGGATGCTACCTGTTTTCTTTCATCCTGATTTTCACCTTGTTACAGCAAGTTTTTCTAATGATCAGCACGCAAACGTTTCACGATTCATCAAGCCTGTAGATGTGGAGCAAAACATCTGCACCACCAAGGCTTGGAAGGTCTGTGCAGCAGTGGGGGACAGGGCTGGAGCCTTGGCTGGGTGTACTGGGCTGGCTCCAAATGGGATTTCTGCTCATGGATACCTGGAGGCTGAGCAGGTCCTGCAGCTGAGGAACCTCCGTGGGCTTAGGCTGGCCTGGGAGTTGAGTCAGCACATCCAAGAGAAGCAGAGAGTTTATTTAGCTCCATCAAGTGACCTCAAGGGATATGTGGAGTTGGTTTGGAAAAAACCCCAGCCAGATGAGCTAAACCCCTCTGGCCTTCTGGTGCTCCAGAAATGAGTTCTTGAACTCACCCAGGCCATGTTAAGTAGAGCCAGGGAAAAGCTTGGACTGAGAAACTATTTTGTCAGCATATTGTTCCAATGAATGTTTCATGAAGCCCTTGATTCCTTCAGATTTTCCTGTTGGGAGAACATTGATCATGGTTTTGGGTAACTCGGCTGCCAGAAAATTCTTCTCCCAATTTATTTTATGTCCTTTTCCTTTTTGCCAAAGGATAAAGAAGAGAGGATTGAAAAGTTATAATGTCTACAGAATAATAAAAAGAAATTCCTTTTGTTTCACTACGGCCGAAAATGACAATGAATTTTAAAAATTTCAAGCTGAAAACAATAATTTATTTTGAAATTCCTCGCAAGGTATATTTGCCTTTTTTTAAAAGTCAGTTTTCTTCGTATGTAACTTAGAAAAGCGATCTGGTAGCGCTAGGCTACAGTTGAAAAACAGAGATTTGTATATAAAAACAGGGTGATTTAAAAGTGCTCCTTGTGTGACAGAGTTTTGGATCAATATTTCATCACAGGAAGCCGGCGCCGTGACTTTGAGCCTCGCTTTGCTGGCGCGGGGGAGCCGCTCTGCTCAAGTGTCACTCGCGCCTGGTTTTCTCTGCTGATGAAAGTTAGCAGGGAGAATGAAAGGGGACAAACGCTCACGGCTCTCCAGGAAAACACGCCGAGAATGAAAGGATTGTGGTTCTTTCTGAGAGAACGTCTCTTCCCTCCTGGCTGCCCCGGTCCTTCCTCCCTCCCCCGTGACTGATGCTGAGACCGGCTCCCGGTGCCGGGATGCTTCCCCGTGGGCAAACATTCCCCGTGATCCGCTTCTCCTGCTCCTGCCAGCTGCAGTGTGCCGGGGGAGAGCAGCGCCATGGGCAGGTGGTGCTCTGGGCTTGTGATGGATGCATGGAAATCTGTATTCATGAGAATCAGAGATGGGAAATTTCAAATCTTTCATCTGCTCCAGGCCAAATGCGGATGTGATTCTGAAAGATTATTCAGTGAGTCAGCTCAAAGTGAGCTTTCCTCAATGCATCCTGGAGTTTTTCGAATAAAACCTTTCCAGACCAGCAAGTGAAGGGGTCTCTGGGGCTGCAGCGCTGCGCTCTGTGCTCGGCCGATGGCAACTGCAGCCACAGGCAGGACAAAGCCATGGGAAAACGGGACAGTTAGAAGGTCAGAGGATATTTGGCACATTTATCACTGTCTGCTCCTTGCCAAGCTCTTCCAAAACCTGACTGTAGCTCTGACTGTCACACTGTGTTTGGAGACAGATCCAAGAAGTGACTCAGGGCCCATCTGTGGTGCCAAATAACTTCACTCCGTTGTGTGCTCCCGGTCGTTGCCGTCTGACTGTCCGTGCCGGCTGCTGGTGTGGAGCGAGCTGGCTCCTTGCCTCCAACAGGGAGTTCTCCAGGGCTGCTGTCGCAGATGCAGAGTGTCTTCCCATCCTCATCCTGCTGTCTCACAGCTCCGAGCTGTGAAACATCCCTGCTATCATCTCAGCTGTCTTGGGGCCACCCCGCTGTCACCATCCTGCTGCAGGATTGCCTTGAGGCTATCAGAGCTGGTCCTGAGCCATGGCCCCTGGTCCTGAAGGCCAAAGAGGGGGGAATGTTCGGGGTTGGACTGGTGAGGGTCCAGCTGGGAGGTTTGTCTGCTTGTGCAGCATTTTACAAGGGCATGGAGTGACAGGACAAAGGCGAATGGATATTGGGAAGGAATCCTTCCCTCTGAGGGTGCTGAGGCCCTGGCACAGGGTGCCCAGAGAAGCTGTGGCTGCCCCTGGATCCCTGGAATTGTCCAAGACCAGGCTGGACGGGGCTTCGAGCAACCTGGGACAGTGGAAGGTGTCCCTGCGATGTCAGGGATGGAACTGGATGATATTTAAGGTCCCTTCCCACCCAAACCATTCTGAGATTTCGAGGCCCACTGTGGGGAATTGCCACTTTAGTTCTGAGTTGCACAGTTTTGGTAACAATTTGAAATTTACAGCACCCACTGAAGGTAACTTTGGATGGGAACACACAGCTATATTACTTTTTTGTCTAGTCTTATCAACAAACATAGCCTTTCCTAACAGCCTTTCTACCCTCTTGCCTCACAATTTATTTTTGAAAGTGCTATAAATAGGCACCGCTCTGGATTGGGTCAGTTCCCCAGGGAAATAAGTGCATGCCACTTATATATTAGAGGTTAAATTCTGCCAGCCTTATGCTCACCGAGGAGAGCATTAGGGGAGGTGTAAGGCAGGGAAGAACTTGATACTGTGTACAAATGTAATTTAACAAATTACACCAACCGCATTTTTAGAAACCTTATTATAGAGTCAATTTGTTTTGTCAAGTGACCAGTAATTAATTTTATAGATGTTAAAGAGAGTAAACTCTAAACTCTCTGCTCTGACCCGGACCTTGACATTAGAATAGAAGACTCGTGTGTGCTGGGCTTTCCCAGGCGCTCTCAGTGTTGTCTGAGTGATGTGTCGTGGTGAAGGAGGTGTCAGGGCAGGGGAGAGCCCCAAGTGCTTCCTCCAGGCAGGGATGGGGCCAGGGCTGGTCTGGCCGAGCACAGCACAAGCTCCTCTCCCTGTCAGAGGCTTGCCCAGTGCACCTTGCTGGTGTGACACCCTTCTTTCCGTGCCTCTAACGCTCTGGAGGTTGTGGAGAGGGATTCTCCGTGCAGGGAGACACAGTGTGAGGGATGCATGTAATTATAGGGTTGTTGTTCCCAGAAACGCTGACAGCTTGTCATGCAGCACGAGCCACTGGGTGCTGCTTCAGCTCTGCCATCTGCCGTGGTTGCCCTCTTCCCTGCCTGCTCACCGTGCAAGGATTGTCTTTTTCTCCATCCTGCCGAGCTTCCCGCACATCGGATCCCCTCGCGCCACTGCCGGGGCAGCGTCAGGAGGCTGCCGAGGAGCCGTGACCTGGACGAGGTGGGTGTCAGTGCTGACCTCCCCCAGGTTACCCACCCACTCCTCGCTCAGAAATCTCTCTTGATTCTGGTAAAGAAACCAAGCAAAGTGAGATTTAGAGAAAACTGACTGTGACATCAGTCTCATGTGCTGGTGAGACAAAAATCCCTCTTCTTCCTGGCTGTAGGAATTGGACTCAAAAATCCAAGCAGACTTTCAGCCTGCTGATGTGTGTAATGTAATTTATTTCTCTTCCATAATGAAAAAATGTTTAGATAAAGGTGAAAAAACCTATTTTGACCTGTTTAGGGGGTTGGCTAGATGACTTCAAAAGTCCCTTCCAACCCCAAGTATTCCATGACACTGCAGAAGGTCGAAAGAAAAGCCTGCCAGATTGAATATTTTGAAGGATGCTATTCCTACTTCAGTTTAACACGCCAGCAAAGAAGAGAACAGCATGCCTGGAGCCGAGGAGAAGAGCGGGGAGAGTGAGTAACGAGCAGGAATCAGCAGTAGAGCAGCAGCCTGTGCTGCACCTGTGCAGACAGCCCGAGGCCAGCGAGGGCCGTGGCACAGGGACGGCACTGGGCATGGCGTGGGGAGCACCATATGCACTGCAAGGCTGAGAGCAACGTTTTACACTGCCCTGCAGACAGCCCTGCCCTTGAGGAAGGTCAAAGAGAGGAATTTCTGAAGATGGGCAGCTCCAGAGCGCAGGATTTTATTTGAAGCGCAGCGGGTTGGTGGCGATGAGGCACCGAGGGTGTTCTCGGGGACACGACGTGCAGGAAGGGCTCTGCCACAGCCAGGGGAATTTCTTTAGAGGGGAAATGAGGATTGATAGGGTTGCATGAAATTTACAGTAAAAAGAAACTCAGCAAATTAACCACTTGGGATGCAAATTTTGGATTGCTCCTGTTTTCCTTTGTTCAGTATATTCATGTTTTAGGTAGTGTTTGAAGGAATTATTTCAAGCAGGGATGTAGTTGAATGACAACACAAAATAGCCTCTGTTAATAGTGTTGTGATGTTTACAATCTATATAATGCTACTTTTTGCCTACTAAATGTATTTTCTTCCTGATTTTGAATTTCCCCAAGTGGCTGGGTCTGTTCCACTCGGGATAAATAGAAGAAGATGCATTGTGTGATAGTTTTAACAGCCTGTGGGATGCAGGGGTGAGGTCCCTTCTCCAAGCCAGGCAGACAGGACATAATTGTCTTTCCTGTGTTATGTTTTCCTTTCTTTTTGTTTCAAGTGAATACCTCTGGAGGATGAAGGACGGGTCACTTTCCTGTCTTGCTTTCCGGCCTAAGTCAGGGAGAGAATTCATGGGAATCACTGAGAATTCAGAGGGCCATGGAGATGCTGGACAGATAATCCCCTGGTCAGGAGGGCCTCTTCTCAGGATTTCAGTCTGGTGAACCTGCTTCCTCCTTCAGGTCTCTTCCTTTAAAAGGAACATAAAATAAGGGGTTTTTGAATGACCCAAGTGGGTGACTTTCATTTTTGCTTGGTCAATATATTGAAAGTGCTCAAGGCCAGGCTGGATGGGGCTTGGAGCAAACTGGTCTAGTGGGAAGTGGCCGGGGGTTGGAATGACATGAACTTTAAGGACCCTTCCAAGCCAAAGCATTCCATGATTCCACGGTTATGTTGGGAGCCGAGAGCTGGAAGTCAGCAGGAATTTGCTGTTGGCACTGGAGGAGGGAGGAAGCAGCCAGACACCCCTGGCATGAAGGACCCAAAGCCAGGTCGGGCATGAGGGCTCGGCTGGAAAAGCTCCACCAAAATCCCAGAGCTTTAAAAATCCATTTAGTGGTGACTGCAAAATGTTTTCCATAAATGCCTTTTCTTCCTGCCTAAATGTGAACACATCCAGATCAATCACCGAGCTCGACAATCTTCCTGGTTCTTTTGTGAACATCCTGCTTTGTTATTCCTTTCATTTGTCTTGCACGGAACAAGCCAGCACCGAGAAAATAACTTATTGTGGATGATCAGAAAGACCTTTTTTCCCTTGCTTTTCAAACAGCACTACACAGAAATTGAATGTTGTCTGTACACAGAGTTGCTGTTTTCCATATATAACCAAGGTGTCATGCAGCTCATTATTTCAGGAAAAAAACCAGTGTCAACAACCAAGGCTTGTGGCTGTCATTGGGTTTATTAAAAGCAAAAACGTTTGATCATTTGAAGAAAGAAAAGAAATCAGCTCCTGGGTTTTAGATTTTCTTTTCTGCACTTGGTCTTCTCGAAAAGCATCAAAAAGTGAAAAATCTAAGGTGACATCCTACGTTCTCGTGGCCCCTAATAGCCAGTCACTCCACCAATTTTTCTAAGTTTATCTTTAATCTACTATTCCCAAACTAATTAGGGACTGAATGTCTTTGGACTGATTTTCATTTTGTCTTGAGTTATTGTGACATCTTTACTACAAATTCTTTCTCAGTCTAATTAAATTCCTGAGCATAAATGTCATTATTCATATCATCACCTGTGGTAGCCTGACTTTGCCTCAGTCTCCTGATGACTGTGCACTGTAGACTGACTCCTTCCTTCTTCTTCATACTTGAAAAGTTTGGCTTGAAGTAAGAAGATCTCAAGGCTTAGCACAGACAGGGAATCCATTAATATCTAGGAATTCAAATTGATGGGGTTTTATTAGAAAGATCCATCAATTGTGCTGTTATATTAGTTTTCAGAAGAATATTTCAAAACTCATTTAAAACTTTTCTTTTTATCCTCAGAAATTGTTCCTGGGTGCGAAGAATTCTAATAATGTGAGGATTAGAAATAATCCCCATTTATAGGGCAAATTTTTTCCAATCCAATCGTTGATGCAGGTGGAAGGGAGAGTCACTCAAAAATGTGTCTTGGACAGCAGAGGAATGCCAAAAATCAATATTCTTGTCTTCAACCCAAGAAGATCCTGTGGACAGGAATTCTTCCCAGGAATGGTGGAAGCTCAGCGCAGGAGCAGGAGGTGAGTCCTTCTTTTCTTAGCAGGAAAATATAAAAAGGAATTATCGGGAAAACAAGAATTATATCAACATTTCATAATCTATCCATTAGTTATACATTGTCTTGATAACTTTTTGTTAATCATGACTTCGATAATGAGCTTTTTATCTCTAAATCCACCAATCAGTTATACAGAGGTTTTCTGAAGGTTGCAGGTGAATTACCTGTTGTGGGAGGTGTATTAGGAGTAAATCAACAAATTGATTCCTGGCCTAAAAAATCGATTAATTTATTAAGGTGAAGTTCTAATCTTTGATCTCTCAAGGTTTTGATGAGCATTAATGCAGCTCCAGACATCCAGAACAATCCATTAATTTAATAGGCAGTGAGAGCTGGAGACTGATTGCCATAATCACAGCAGGAAAGCTGAATTTTGGGTTGCAGATACAGAGAACTGGCCCAAATTCCAGCACAACTGCAGAGAACTGTGTACAAAAATTGTGCACTTAAATCCCGATGAACTAAAAAGGAGGATAAAAAACCGTTCAAGAAGGATGAGGCTCTTATAATTTTGACTCAAATAAAATAATCCTAAATTGTTCACAAGTGCCCAGGAGTTTAGGCAAGACTAAATAAGTATAGGAAGGCTCTTAACTTTGTGCTGGCTCCTGAGAACAACCCACATCAGCCACGGGAGCATCACGGGAGCATCACAGGCTGTGCTGGGATGATAGAAGTGATGAAGTCTCTGCAGGCTTCAAATGCAAGCAGTGCTGCTGCTGTGAGATCCCTCTTCCCACCCAGAATCCACTGAGGCAAACCCCTGCCAACCATCCCATCCCAAAAGGGATGCTCCAGGTGTTGCCCCAGTCCCTCAGGCAGAGGCTGTGCCTTTGGAGCACCCCGTGCCCGATGCCCAGGAGCTCTCCAAAGCCTCCTTCCATTGCCAAATGCCTTTGGAGCACCCCGTGCCTGATGCCCAGGAGCTCTCCAAAGCCTTCTTCCATTGCCAAATGCCTTTGGAGCACCCCGTGCCCGATGCCCAGGAGCTCTCCAAAGCCTCCTTCCATTGCCAAATGCCTCTGGAGCACCACGTGCCTGATGCCCAGGAGCTCTCCAAAGCCTTCTTCCATTGCCAAATGCCTTTGGAGCACCCCGTGCCCGATGCCCAGGAGCTCTCCAAAGGCTCCTTCCATTGCCAAATGCCTTTGGAGCACCCCGTGCCCAATGCCCAGGCGCTCCCCAAAGCCTCCTCGCCGCTCCCACTGCCTTTGGAGCACCCCGTGCCCGAAGCCGAGGAGCTCTCCAAAGGCTCCTTCCATTGCCAAATGCCTCTGGAGCACCCCGTGCCCGAAGCCGAGGAGCTCTCCAAAGGCTCCTTCCATTGCCAGATGCCTCTGGAGCACCCCGTGCCCGAAGCCGAGGAGCTCTCCAAAGGCTCCTTCCACGGCCAAGTTAATGCCTTGAAGAAAGTGCACTTCAATAATTAAATTTCTCTGATGCAAGTGCTACATTCCACATTTTTTCTCTTGTGCTCTCGCTCGTATTTGGACTATCCTTGAAGAAGCCCCACTTCCACAGCTTCCTTGGTGCTCCCTGAATTTTGTGGGTGAGCCCTGGATGCTGCTCCTTCCCCTGCCCCCACGAGGCCCAACGGCAGAGGGCTGAGTCGTGCTCTGAGCCTGGCCCTGAGCTGCCAGGGCAGGCAGACACTCAGCCCAGAAATCCTCTGAAACATGGTGCAGGGGCTTATCTGCTAAATAAAATCTAAATGAGAAATGTTGATACTTAATGAAATATAAGTTTCAGGATTTCACAAAAGAAATCTGCTGTCACTGCTTTAATTTATTAGGGGAGAGTTATGTGCAGATGGTATATACAGAGTTATTTCCTGACTGTACTCCAAAGTAAGTTGATTTGTGGTTTAATGACTTTTATCAAAATGAAATAAGCGTTTGATCTTTGGATTTGATCTGGCTATATCTGCAGCTGCTCCACCACTACAGCAATTACTTCCAAACTGGGCTTTTTGCCCAGGCAAATGGAGTTCGTCCTTGTTTCATGTCTCATTGAGTGTCCTGATAATACACACAGTGCTACTGTAGGTTTTTTCTTCCTCTAAATTTGATAGGTGTGAAAGTAAGAGAGTAATTCCCTTTTTATTTTAGTAGCAGTGTTGTTTTATTATAATCCATTTGCTACTCTGGTTAATTTTATCTCAAAGCTGCTCCTAACTAAAATTCAATACAAAATGTGTAATTTTCTCCACGTAATCCTGCTATGCCCCTCTATAGAGAAACAAGAAATTAATTTACGAATTCTAAATCTCAGACCCCTCGTGGTAATCTTCACATCTGTCCATGCGGTTTAGGGATGAGTTTGCAGTGATATGTTGTGCCCCCACACTGGACTAAATCCACTCCTAATGGATTTCAGTGGAAGGCAATGGAGTTACACTTGGAATCAATTTACCCCCACGTATCCATTTCTGAAATAGTGGGTTTTTTTTTTTGCTGTTGGCTAATTACTTCCTGTCAGATTGGAGCTGTTAAGGTGAGCAGTTCTTCTTCCAGGATGATACTTCATTCTTTATTTACCGTTCAGGACGAGATTTGTCCAAGTTCAGCCTCAAAAACTCCTGATGGGAGATGGTTGTTAAGATTAAGAGTTCTTAGGGCTCGGTGCTGCCAGCTGTGACTTCCTGAGGAGCTCCAGCTGCATTTTCGAGCAGAGTGTGGGAGCCAGGAGCTGCTGAGGTGGCTGGCAGCCAGTTCACCTGGGCCAGAGCAGCAGGAGGGAGCCGCAGGTTTGCCGTGCGTTCCCTGGATCCGGCCAAGCTGGATGAAGACGTTCTGGAAGCAGCCTTGGTTCGGAGCCAGCAGGTCTGAAATCTGCCGATTCACAGTGGCAAGGAGAAGCAGTCAGAAGGAATTCTAAAACAAGTGAAAGATCTTGGTTCTCCCCTTTTTTCAGGATAAGGCGCTTCACGCTTTGAGTGGCTGGAAGGTAGATTTTAAATTGTCTCCTTTTTTTGGCTGGATGTTTCTTAGAGATAAGCAATAAAAATGGCAATAACTGGGAAGTGACTGGTGAATGAGTTGCCTGGAGATTTGCAGTGCTACCAGAAGCTCTGTGAGAAGGTGGCTCAGCCTCGGAGCTGGGGAAGGTTTTCCTGTGCCAGGGTTGCTGCTGCATCTTTAGCAAATCAAACTACTTGCATAGTACTTGCTCCTTAATCCAGGGAAATTAAACCACCAGCCACAGCTACATTGTCCAGCCATCTGCTCTCCCAGGTGCTCCCACGCCTGATCAGAGATGAAGGGATGTGACCTAGAATCCCACTGCAGAGCTGGGATCATTCCCAGCACAGTCCCAGCCTTCAATCTTCTGCATGACATCAGATAAAGTAAACATCAAGATTTGATGTGAGAGCATATGTCCATTGCATAATTCATTAGAGTTCTTCTCCACAACTATTTTTAGCTATTTTTCAATCAGAAGTAGAGGGTGAGGATTATTCAGGAAAAGAAAAAGATAAGAAAATAACGGGGGGGCTTAGAAACATGTCTAGGTACTTCTGGGACTGAGATCTGGCCATTCAGCTGTGTGTGTTTGGTTTTTAAATAATTATTTATGTCCTGGACAATTCCACAGTCCTTCATGACAGCTTGGCCGTGGGATGGTGTAAATCCAACAACAGAACAGGAAACCTGCTCCTTTTTTACTCAGCACTGCTGCTAAAACCCCTGTCAGGCCAGACACCACCTCACATCCATTTCAGACTGTATCTCTCCATCACCTTGAATGTGGTTATTCCCAGTTTCCAAACACAAAACACATTCAGAACCATTTCCCCTCTGTTCTGCAAGGCATCCACTGAGTGTTGGTGGGACACAGCGAGCAGAGTTGGTGGTTTCCCAGCTCGGGTTGTGCAAAATGCCTCGTAACTGCAAATCATCACAGCTGTCACAGCTTCTTCCCATGTGTCAGCGGGCTGTGAGCTGCATCCAGGCTGTGTGAACACCTGGGATGTTCCCGGGTTCTCAAATTAAGGCAGCGCCTGTGCCCTTTGCCGAGCCTCATTTCACCCCACACGTGCAGGATGAGCAGGTTTGCTGTAGGAAAGTGAGGACAAAAATCCTACCAAAACCCCAAACCCCATGTTGTACAGCGTGAGTCACCGACGAGAAATGGAAGGAGGAGTTATTTTGAAGCTTTTACATCTTCCCTATTGCTAGGAGACAGTTCCCGGGCTCGCAGAGCTCCTCAGGCTCCCACAGCTGCCTCGTTGGCGCCCAGGGCGACTCACGGAGCAGCTCTGAGTGAGACAAGGAGAAGGAAATTGGGATGGGGGCTTCTTTGCATTTTTCAGTCTCTCTGAGACGAGTGCAGGGTGTGGTGGAGGCAGCTGCAGGTGCCAAGGAGAGCATCGTGCCCAAAATGTCATCTCAGGCTGGCCTCGCTCACTCGGCCTTCACGGCCTGCTCTCTGCAGAGGGGGTAACGATGCGGTTCAAAATGTCATCTCAGGCTGGCCTCGCTCACTCGGCCTTCACGGCCTGCTCTCTGCAGAGGGGGTAACGATGCGGTTCAAAATGTCATCTCAGGCTGGCCTCGCTCACTCGGCCTTCACGGCCTGCTCTCTGCAGAGCGGGTAACGATGCGGTTACACCACGTTCGGGCCACATTTGTGGTGCTTGGGAAGGTGCAAAAACGCAGCACTGCCAGCCAGTTTGGGCTTGTCCCTGATGATCGGTCCTTGCACACCATCACCTCCCAGCAGCTGAATCCCACGAGGGCAGCCCTGAGGGGGCACATGAACAGCACCGGCCTCGCCACCCGTGACCCCATGATATTCAGTTCTCAGTTCTGAGTGAAAATGATTCGCTGCACCCCCAGGTTTCAAAAGGCACCTGGAGGTATGGGCTGATTGAGGCTGGGCTTGTAAACGGACAGATCTCCTGGGGTTGTACCATGGGTGGGCAGAGCCTGGAAAAAACCAAAGCTGTCATGAGAACATGGGAATTTGTCATCCAGAAGGGAGTTACTGAGACAACTGTGGAATATCTCGCACTGTATTTTTCACACTAATGCCAGATGGCCGGGAATGGGATCCCCCACATTCTCCTCCCAGTCTGAGAAGACAAGAAAATAAACAAGGAAAATGTCTGTGCTGATGGCATCTGTTGGCTCACTCATAAGGTGAGTCACTGCTTTTGATTGCTGAAATAATTAGGATTTCTTTCTAACTGGATTCCCATATTAACCCTTCCTGCGCCACAGATCTCAATCATCCTTTTAGTTCCCGGCAGGGGCTTGGAACTGGATGACCTTTAAGGTCCCTCCCAACCCAAACCACTCTGGGATTCTGTGATTTTGTGGAAAATGAGACTTGGCAGCACTTCCAGGCAAGGACACTTTACACCGGTTTGGCTGTTGGTGTGGAACCCCATCCCTCTGCTGCTCCCATCACCTACAGGAGCATCCTGGGGCTGATCAAGATTCAGCTTCCTTCCAGCTACAGGACAAGAATGCAAGGAATTACAGGAGAAGAAACACAGGGCAGAAATCTGCGGAAATATTTGGCTGTGGGGTGCTCTGCAGCAGGTTTTACTCTGGAGGTGCTTGATGCACACGGTCCGTGCTCCCTGAGATCCCTGCATTCCTGACATATGTATGTGCACGTACATTTATTTTTAAACTCTTACATGCAGCATTTCCTACCTGGCTGGTACACCAAAGCAGGTTTTTTCCTTAGCAAATAAGGAAATAGCTGGGTAAGTGTAAATGTGTTCCTTAACCGGCTTGTTTGTCACAAAATTGCCAAGTAAATCTTCACACGACATCGGGCTGTGAGTATTCGAGTCACATTTGGACAGCAAAGCCCACTGCATGCGGCTTTCATAACAGTGTTTCTCTCAAGCACAGCCTGTCTCTCATGTTTTTCTGAACATTGTTTAAAGAACTGATGAAAGGGCTGAAAACTTTTCAAACTTTCCTTTCCTTGGTCTCTTCAGCTCAGTCTTTCATCACTCAGTCAATAAACAGTGGAGGACTCTTCTGAACTGCAGTGGCAGCGAGGAGGAGAAGGGGAAATTAATGCTGTCACCAAATTGAAACTCTTTCAAGTTCCCTTTAATTGCAGAGGGCACAGGGAGCTCATTGAGCTCTAATTCTCTGATCTCTTGCCGTCCCCAAGGGACCGATCTGCCTCTCCTCCCCCGCCGCACGCGATCTTCCCGGGGCGGGTGCCTGGCTCCTCGCTCAGGGCTCCTCTGCTGTGCAGAGCCCTTCCCGATGGGATTTTGGCAGTGGAACAGCAGCCACAGCTGCCCACCGTGGGGGTCACGCTGCCCTCGGGCACCACACGGGGCTAATCCTGCTCCTTCAGGCACCTGGTGCCCGTTTGGTGCCTCACCTGCCCATCTGTGGATCACAAGATCCCACACTGATTTTAGGTGGAAGGACCTCAAAGCCCATCATCCAGTGCCACCCCTGCCATGGCAGGGACACCTTCCACTGTCCCAGGCTGCTCCAAGCCCCGTCCAGCCTGGCCTTGGACACCGCCAGGGATCCAAGGGCAGCCACAGCTGCTCTGGGCACCCTGAGCCACATATCCAAACACTGCAAGGTTAAAAGAGAAAACAATAAAACCCCCAAGAATGTCCAAAAATTGCTGCTGAAGGCACCAAGCATTCCCTGGCTGTCTTTGTCTCATGGGAAGTGTCAGTGCAACGGGCTGAAAACTGCTCAAAGAGCCATTCCCACCGTGGAAAAGCCTGAGGATTATCGTCACAACAGGTCCCTGGGCAGAAACATGAAGCATAAAGCTTTAAATTCCAGTCACACTGATAAGAATAATAAATAAAGAGACCAAATTCCCTTAAAAAATGGGATTACAGAGGCCGTGGGGAAGAAATATTTTAAAGGAAGTTAAAGAGAAGTTAATCTGCTTTTATGTAATTTGTTTTCCTATTCTTCCTGAACTGGCTTGCTTTGGAGACAGCTGCTTTCAAGGTTTACAGCCGTGCATATGGTTGGGAGGGCTGGAACTGGCAGCCCTCGGCCTGACAGAATAATGGCTAACTGGAAAAATGGCTGGGTAGATAATTTACAGATGATACAGCCACATCAAACCCAGTGAAACACAACCCATTCATTTTTACAGCCTCCAGATTGCTGCCTGTTGTGATCCATCCCTCCCGATGGCTCCGCCGTCACACAGCCCTTCCCCTCCCCTCTCCTCCCCTCCCGCTGCTCCCACGGGCCGGGATCCCATGGAAATCCTCATTCCCGGACGGCTGGACACTGACGGGAGCCAAAGCACCACCGGGGCTCTGCACATCCGAGCGTGGTGGGCACCCACAGGTCACACATTGCCCGTTCCTCTCCCAGCCTTCTGGGCTCCCAGCCCTGGGGCATTTCCTGGGATTTGGGTGGCCCAGCAGGTCTCAGACATCCCACTCTCCAAGTTGTCCTTGCTCCAGAAAGAGCCAAACAGCCCTCGGTTTCCAAATTTCCCAAGTGTCTGGGTTTGAACCCAAACTGCCTAAGGGGAAGCAAGCACAGATCCAGCGATAAAACCGAGCTTGGGAACACCAAAGGTGTTGAACCTTCTGCAGATATTCCTGCCTTGCCTGTCGGAAAGTTGTCTGGGAAAAGTTGCCTTTCAAAAAATGAGTGCTTTTCTGCATGCACTGTGATTTTAAATCTGGGCAGAACTTCTTTGTGCTGGTTTTCTCCCTCAGTTTTTCTCAGTGCGGGAAACGACAGTAAAGAGAGAGAGTGGGAGCCATGGTATGCAGACATGGAATCTGGAAAAAATGGGCTTTTTCTAAAAACTGGACATATTTCACCTTCAAGTAAATGCCTTGCTACACAAATCTCCATTTATTGTGAACATACCGGTTGTTATTTTCTCCTTGGAAAAAAACCAGAAGGGTTTTGTTAAGCCTTCTGTTCTTGCCCCAGAAAACAGAGATGTGGCAAAGCCCAAGGATGCGGAGGTGATTCGTGGTGTGGCACACGGGGACGTCTCTGTTCAATCCTGGGATTGCAGAGGAGACTTCCTCGGAAGTGCCCTTGAGGCGGGCGGTGAAATCCATCCTCACCCGTGTGCTGAGAATTGTCAGTGTTTGAGGAACAAATGCCAGCCCTGGCCTGAGGATTTGCTGCGGCTCAGCCCTCCTCAGCCCCTCCTGATGCTGTCCCCGTGTCTGCTCCCTCTTGTGCAGGGAATTCAGCAGGAACTGAGGGGACACTGATGGGATACTGATGGGATACTGAGGGACACTGATGGGATACTGACGGGATACTGATGGGATACTGATGGGATACTGATGGATACTGAGGGACACTGATGGGGTACTGAGGGACACTGATGGATACTGAGGGATACTGATGGGGTACTGAGGGATACCAATGGGACACTGATGGGATACTGATGGGATACTGAGGGACACTGATGGATACTGAGGGATACTGATGGGGTACTGACAGGATGCTGACAGGATACATTCTCCCAGGCTGGAGAGGGTCCCAGCACCACCGGAGCTGTGCTTGGATCGATCTCTCCAGCTGCAGAGCCCCAGCCTGGGCTGGCAGAAGAGGAGACAACTCCAGGGTTGCAGTGACTGTAAAAACTGCAGTGTCATTTCCCAGCCAAGGCGCCAGGGCTTTCCTGGAGTGTAATCCAGAGCTTTGGAAGTGCTGCTGAGGGATGCTTGTGCTAGCCAGGCTCTGCACTGCTGCTGGAGCTGCCCCTGAACATGAGCTTTGTTGTCAGGACAGGGCGTGGAGCATTTACAGCTCTTGGCTCGTGGACAGCGTGGGATTGCTCTGAGTTCACACCAGACTCTCTCTTTGTAGTCGGAAGTGAATGATTTGCTCGTCGGTGGTGCAGAAAGGTTTCACTGCTCCTGCACTGTGGGACAGCTTGGGCTTCTCCACGGGGTGGAACCTGCCTGCTTTATGCTGTGCTCGACAGACACAGAGCACCTTCAGGGTCGCCCAGAGGATGTGGGATTAGGGAAATCTGCAATGTTATAAGAAAAGTGTTCATCCCTTTTTCTTTTTTGTTCTTCTCACTTGCAGCACCACCAGCTGCAGCTGGACTAGGAGTGGGGTTCAGAGGCAAACAAGGCCAGGCTGCTCTGCTCCAGCAAGGACAAATTTCAGATTTTCAGTTACTCTGTCCTGGTACGATTTCGTTGTACAAGGGTGGAATGAATACTGAGAACTGTGGAAAGAGTGTTGTGACAGTGAGGTGCCTCCAGCCCACCAGCTGGGTGAGGAGTGCAGGAAGGCATTGCCCAGATGTGGGCAGCTGTGTGGGCATGGAAATAGATGGATATTGTAGCCATGGATTGTTGTAGACAGGTTATTTCTGTGTAGACAGGGGCAGTGCTGGATGTAGACTTGGCACAAGTTTTGCACCACTCTGAACTCAGTGGGAGGAAACCATTTTATAGCAGAGACTGAAAATTCTGGTGGGAAAAGGTGTAGATGATGTGCCTAGAGCCTGGTGTCCCATTGCCTGTGCCACTGATGTGTAGGGCCATGGTTTTGGGTTCCACTTCTCTGTTTTCTCTGTTTAAACCACTGGGAACAAGGATTAGTGCTTGAGATTTTAATATTCAAGGATAGATTAAGACAACAGCAGCCTGATGTTAGATGACCATTAAATACCAAACGCTATCAAAATCTCCAGCAGCATCAAATCAAGCCCTAAATCCTAAAAGCTTGATACTTTTCCCCCAATAATTACACCAGAGCATCACCTTTGGAGCCATGTTGTTCTGTGTTCAGCAACAGATGAGCAATTCCTGGATACATCAGCTGGAGAAATCCCAGCTGGGGTAGTCCTGGCCCTCCCTTGGCCAAGCCCTGAGTGAAAGGCAGGTTCTCGTGGCTGAATTACAGAGGCACTAAACAAAATGGAAATGTTGATGTTCATTATTGATTTTATCCTTTGCTGCTCTGGAATGGTGCTAGTGGGAGCTGTTGTAACCAGATTACCTTAAAACTTACTTACAGAATGAAGTGCTTAATTTATCCCCTCTTTTTCCTTTCCCAAAGCAGTACAACAGGAAGGGATCAGCTGTTCTTCTTGTAGAGCAGCCCTTCTCTTCTTGGTTTTCTCGCTGTGTTTGTGTAATTCATTTTTTATCACTCTCAAAATCTTTTTTTAAGACATTTTGCATTTGTTATCTCTCCTCAAGTAATCGCTCATATTGGTTATGGAACAGAATAGGCAGTGATTGTTGGAGATATAACTGCAAAATGTTTCCAATTTCTGGGAATATCTATTGAAAACTACATTTACGAAACATCCATCTCCAGCTCCCTGTGCTGTCAGGTCACAGCTCCGTGCCTCTACAGCCTGGATGTCTTTGGGATTCAAGTCAGCCAGGCTGATTCCAGTTTAGCCGAGGATCTGGGAAGTGCTGCATTTTGAGTGATGTATCCTCTCATAATCCGGGAGGTTAAATGGTTTTTCTGATTTGATTCTTTACTGCCTTCCCCATTTCGCATCAGATGAAATCGGCTGTGAAATGACAGCAAATCCGAGTGGCACATTTGTGTGCCCGCCCTCGGCTGGCTCGGTGACTGCAGCGAGCAGGGGGAGGGGAATTGGGCTTTAATCGCCCCTCATTAGTCATATGCCAGGTACAATACGAGTGGCAATTTCAGTGGGCAGAGTGTCTGAGAAACCCAGCCCCTGTCGTTATCCCAAGCTGGCTGTGGGGCTGGAAGTGGCTCTGACTCAGGGCTCCAGTGTGCCCAGTCCCTGTGGCCAAGCAGCTGCTTGGGAAAATGGATCCTGAGAGCTTTGCCCCTTGGCTGGGCTCAGGGAGGATGGATGAGCACGATCAGAGAACCCCAGAACTGTCTGAGTTCGGAGGGACCTTAAAGCCCATCCAGTGCCACCCCTGCCATGGCAGGGACATCTTCCACTGGCCCAGGTTGCTCCAAGCCCCGTCCAACCTGGCCTTGGGCACTGCCAGGGATCCAGGGGCAGCCGCAGCTTCTCTGGGCACCCTGTGCTAGGGCCTCCCCACCGTCCCAGGGCAGGATTCCTTCCCAATATCCCATCTCTCCCTGCCCTCTGGCAGTTTAAAGCCATTCCCCTTGTCCTGTCACTCCATCCCGTGTAAAAAGTCCCTCTCCAACTCTCCTGGAGCCCCTCTAGGCACCGGAAGGCGCTCTAAGGTCTCTCTGGAGCCTTCTCCACCGAACCACCTTGTTCTTGCTGTGGTCAGTGTTCACATTCATGTGGAATCTGGCCCTCCATCCTCTTAAACCCCTGGTGGGTACCTGATCCTGAGCAAAGCACTCAGTCCAGGCCATCTCCTTGCAAAAACACGGAATCATGGAGTGGTTTAGGTTGGAAAAGATCTTTGAGATCGTCGAGTCCAACCACAAACCAGCGCTGTGACAACTGTGCTGCTACTCAGGGACGAGCAGACTGTGACCCTGGCACGATCCGCTCCCCGTGCCACCCAGCAGGGGCACCTGCCTTTCACAGGAGCCAGACTTTTAATCTGTGCGTTTGTCAAACGTAACCCTGTCCTTGCTGTGTCCTGCCTGCATTCCCTGCCATGCCGTGGCAGCGAGCAGCTCTGATCCCAGCTCTTCCCATCATTCCTCCCCCTGACCACCCCTTTGGAAGGAGGATGGAGGTTTTTGTGGCTTAGCAGATGGCAGCAAATCTTGATACCTGCATTTCACAGCCTGGCTCGTGGGGTTAGAGTGATGTATTTACTCCGGCACCTAAAGTCAATGAATTACATCCAACCCTGCAAATGGTCATAAATATGATAGTCTGTGTGAGCTGAGGTAATTGCCTGCTTTATATATGTGTTTATCTTCCCTGCATTGCATACACAACGTGCATTATGTCAGGGAGATGACAAAGAGCAGCCATAATGCTCCTCAACTGCACATTTCGCCTCAGTTTATGGCTGAGGCTCGGAGTTATCTTATGCAGAGTTGGCTGCAGTGGTTTAATATAAATTAACATACTTATAAAATGTCAAGGAGCATTAATTGACAATTTCAGAGGCCTACCTTGCTAAATACCGGTTCAGTTCTGAAGCCTGTCTCTGCAAGCTTAATATATGGAAAATAATGCTTATTCATGAATGGCTTATGTAACTTGGCATTAATTACGTGGCAGCAAGTGCTGGCTGTCACAGATGGTCTCTCTATAAAACCAGGTGCCAAAAATAAAGTTTCAAGCCCCACGAGGGAACTTCTGGGCTGGGTAGTCAGCACTTTGGAAAACCAGGGCACATCATCTTGTGTGGAAATACCGACTTACTAACCTAATTCTGGACCCACTTTTGGCAGAGAATTGGCCTATATAAAAATATTGCACATCAGCACCTTCTCCTGCCCCTCAAGCGATGGGATCTATGGCAGGAACCTGGTGTGCCCCCAGCCCAGCACCCCCCTACCACTTCCCACCTGGAAAACGGAGGTCACACTGAATATTCCCGCGGATAAAAGGTGAAACAAGCTGAGGTTTTTATCTGAACAATTAGGACAGTGTTGGTGGTTGCTTTACCTTCCCTGCAGCCTGAGCCGTGTCACAGCTGGGAGCAGCTGGTTGGTGTGGAGGTGCTCAGCTGAATGCTAATTGTTGATTAATATAGCCCTGGGTTATAAAAACACCAGTTTCTCCCTTCAGTTTTTTTCCCCATGCACCAGGAAGGTGCTGCTGTCTCTCCAAGGTTTCCTGCTCCTCATTCCAGCTGGGAGCGTGGCCAGCTCCACGGCTCCTGGGAACTTCCCTGCCTCCCTAAACAAAGTTAAGTAAGGCTGAAAGATGAGATTTGAAGGCATTTATTGATTTTGCTTTAATATTCTGTTATTTCTTTCCCATCAATACACCATTTGCTTTATGCAGTGTGCTGTGGTGCAAGTATATTCCCAGAAAATGATGCCCATAATGTTATCTCATATGTGAGCATATGGATATCAAATGAAAGCTGGCCCGTAAATCACTGAAAATCAGGAATGGAAACACCATCCAGGCAGCTGCACTCTGAGCCATCCCTGCTCTGCTCCCAAGCTGGACTGGGAAGGGCAGCCCTTCCTGAGCACGGAGGGCTGGGTTTCCTTGGCATCAGTGGATGCTGCAGTGTTTGGGGCCCCAGAGCTCTGCAGTGATGGGTTTCTATGGCAACTGGCTGGTAAACCCAGGGATGGGGGGGACCTGCCCTGTGCCCCCAGCTTTTACCTAGTTGTTTTGGGTTTTTTGCCAAATAGACCCTTCTTCCATGATTTCCCTCTTTTTTTGCATTGTTGCTGTTGAAATCCTTTCTGTGGTCCCTAAGTTAATTCCTCCCCTGAGATCAGGGCAAAACTGAGCCTAGAAATGCTCTCCTGGACCGACACCAAGTCCTTATTGCCCTGACCCCCCTGCCCTCCTCTCCCTGCCTGCTCCTGCGTGCCCTGCTCCTCCCAACCCGCTGACCTGGGGGCTACAACCTCTCTCTTCAAATCCCACAAAGGCTTGGGCTGTGAGGGACCTCAAAGCCTGCCCAGTGCCACCCCTGCCATGGCAGGGACACCTTCCACTGCCCCAGGCTGCTCCAATCCCTGTCCAGCCTGGCCTGGGACACTGCCAGGGATCCAGGGGCAGCCACCACTTCCTTGGGCAGCCCATTCCAATGCCTGACCACCCCTGTGGTGCTCCCATGCCAACCTAACAGGGTCTGCTTTTAAATACAATCACAGGGATTATTTTGTCTTCTCTTGCTTGAAACCTAAAAAAAACTTTAAAAATTGCTTTAACCCACCTGCAAAGCGACTGCTTCGAGTTAAATTCTGTGATAAACGCAAAGGAAGTGCAATTGAGAAGAAACAAGAGGAACTCACCCTGGGAACAGGGCGATAAGGAATTCCCTGGGATGGTGGTGCCACTGTTCCTCTGTGCCACCCCAAATGTCCCCACTGGCACTGGGGCAGCTGTTGCTGTCCTTGTGAATCTTTCAAATGTGTCTTTCCCCTTCTGTGTGAGACCCCTCCTGCAAGATGTGACCCGTGGCGATGGCAGAATTCCGCTCAGCTCTCAGGAATGAGGGAAAACCCTCCCGACCTGTGCTCCCAGAGATGCTGCCCAGGGAGGGTGTCTCTGATGCCGACACTCTGGGTACTGCAGGGAGCACGGCCTGTCCCTGGCGGGCTGCTCGACCGTGAAACTGCCCATGAAATGGGGATCTATTGTTTATCCTGCTAATTGGTAACCCCACAAGTTTATTTAAAGGTCACTGGAAAGCCATGAGAAATATCTTAAATGGGAAAGGAAGAAAATTCAAGAAGCCATAGGGAGTTTGGGTTATTTAGTAGAGTGTTATTGCTAATGTTTAAGACACTTTCTGAGATGTGCATTAAATTAACAAGGGAGATGAAGGAGTGTTTTAATATAACTTAGTGTGAAAGTAGCCCTCAGAATTTATTTTATTCATAGATTTTTGCATCAAAGGTCCTATAATGATTAATTTTCAAACTTACAGGTTTAAACAGCAAAATAAGAAATAATAGCTCCAAAGTTGCTTTGAAATACTTAATAAAATGGTGATCTTTAAAGCACTAAATGGCTTCCTAATGCCACTAGCACTTCAAAGAACAGTATTCTTTGCAATACTTCTATTCAGTTTTCTGCACTCTGCAAAGCTGACTCACTGTATAGGGCATGGAAATATTTTCAAATGGGCAAAATCAAGGTATTGTTATATTCCAACAAAAGCCTGGGCTGAAAAACTGCACTGAGTGCTTGGTAGGGCAGGAGTTAATTTGATGGTGCAGAAGGTTCCTCGGCCTTCCAGATTCCAGGACAAACTCAAAACACAATCAGTTGGAAAGGGATGTTGTCATTCTGAGGGATGTCTGGTGTGGGGCTGCTGCAGAGGCATAGAGGGACTGACACACCCCAAATCTACATGTTTTTTGTAGGAAAGTTCACGTCTCTCCATGGCAAAAAGCATCTTCACGTCAAACTCAAGGTGTGTAAAATCAGAGGTTCCAGCTTGGAGAGTGCCCAAATTTCCCCTTGATGGGTACTGGAGGGAGAGAAATTCCTCCTGGGATGCTCTAAAGGAGAGAGAGAAATTCCTCCTTATTTACTCTGAAATCAGAGCAGGATTTGGCCCCTTGCAGCTCCTGAGGAGGCAGAGGGCAGCTGGGATCCAGGGTTGAATCCTGTTACAGGAGGGCTCCTAATTGTAAATTCGAGCATGCAGAGGATTAATTGCCAGCAGGTGTCAAAGATAAGAAATTTCTCTCTGATCTGGGCAGGGGGTAACTCTGAGCATTTCCCTGTATTGTTCTGTTCTCACCATTGTTCAGGAGGACAGAAAATGAAAATCTACGTGAGGAAATGGGATAAACAATTTTGCTGCTGTCAGAAAAGGAGAAAACGCAGCGCAAGGCTTCAAAGGGGAGAAATTGTTAATTAGGAAATTACTGCTTGGAAAAAATATAAATGGGGAGGTCAGAGAGTTGTGAAAAGCCAGCCTGTAGTTTCATGACCTGCCCCGAGCCGAGGGTTACACACAACCCGCCCCAGCAATTTACTCAGGTTCCTTCCCCCTTGTGTTGTGGGAAAATGAGTGAGTTTAGCAATTAGTGGAGCTGCTGATTGACTCCTGGCCATCCCCAGCTCCTCACCCCCTGCCTTGGGGCTGCCCTTGTCCCTCCAGCCCCGGGCACAGGGCTCAGCCTGGGAGGTCCTGCCACCACCTCTGCTCCTCAGGAGGAAGCGCAGAGCCTGACCAAGCCCTTTAATGAGGGGGCTGGTTCCTGTCGAGAGCAAACAGAGCAAAAAACCAGAAGCAGGGCCTCTAGAAGGTGATTCCCTGCAGCCCCCAAGGCCCAGATTGTCTGTTTTTGTTGTCTTTGCAAGTGGCAGGGAAAGCAATTCCTGTTGATGTGAGCAGGGCATGAACCTGAGTGAAGGACCTTGCTGTCCACGGAGTGTCCTGGGAGCCTCCATGAGAGGGGATTTCTGCTGAGAAGCAGCACTCTGCAAATCCAGGCTTTTCCTTGCTCTCCATCCACGCAAACAAACCCGGAGAAGGTCACTGATGGGTTAGCCCCAGGTATGGAGCTGTGTTGGGGAGGGTTAGCTTGGATATCAGGAAAAGGTCAGGAAAAGGTCAGGAAAAAAGAGGGTGCTGGGCACTGCCCAGGCTCCCCAGGGAAAGGGCACGGCCCCGAGGCTGCCAGAGCTCCAGGAGCCTTTGGACAGCGCTGCCAGGGATGCCCAGGGTGGGATTGTTGGGGTTTCTCTGCAGGAGTTGGACTCGATGGTCCTTGTGGCTCCCTTCCAGCTCAGGATATTCCCTGACTGTGTAAAGGAACTCATCAGACCAGTCTGATACTGGTTTGGAGTATTAAACGCAGCATCACAACAGGAACAGCCAAGTTAGAGAGGAATGGTTTAAAATCATGGAATGGTTTGGGTTCTAAGAGACTTTAAAGATCATCTTATTCCAGCCCCCTGCTCTTGCAGATCCTTAGGATGTACAAAATACATCATTTCAATCATCATTTCCACACGTGACAGAAGAGTCACGGCGGCCCTGTAATGAAGCAAAGCAGGGCAGGAAATACTAACTGCAGTCAGCAATAATTAATTATATGTAGGTGCCAAAGTTGGCTGACGGGGCTGTTCCAGTGGCTTCTGCCTGGGGTGCCCTGAGATGTGGTTTGGTACACGAGCCACCGACCAGCGTGGCTTTAGGTGTTTTGCCATCCCCACAATCATCATTTGGGATCCTCTCTGCAGTAGTTACATGGATGGAAGCGGCCTTTGGGGTTTATTTAAAAGAGGAGAGAAGCGCTGCCGTAGCCTCGCGTGCCTCTGCGAGCAGAAGGCTCCCGGCCCACACACCCCGTAAAAAAGCCAACGCTTGGGTTTAAATTAGCACCCAGCTCCTTGCCAAAGCAAACGGGAGAAGCGAAGCAGGCGTGAGAGTGTGCCTGCCTGAGCTCCCCACAGGCCCCTGCGCTGGCAGAGCTAAGCCCAAACTGGA
>VWPU01013847.1:0-19244 GCA_013398955.1 Callaeas wilsoni | reverse complement strand
GGCGCCGGCCTTGGCCGCGCTCGCCCCGGGCTGCGGCACCGCGCGGGAGGCCCGGCCCGCACTGCCCGGGCTGGCTGCGGGAGGGTGCGGGCTGCGCTCCCTGCCTGCCCTGCCTCCTTCCCTGCTTATTTCCCTCACCTGCTTCCTTGCCTTCTTCACTGCCTGCTCTGCCTTCCCTGTCTGCCTTCCCAAGCTGTTCTCCCTGTTTCCTTGCTGTCTTCCCTGCCTGTTTTCCCGGCCTTTCCAGCTCCTGCTTTCCCTGTCTTCCCCGCTTTCCCGGCCCCAGCCTGCCCTGCTCCCACCTTGCCGGCCCCTCTCTGCCCTGCCAGCCTTTCCAGCCTGTCCCACCGCCCCCTTTCCTGCCCTGCCAACCCCGGTGTCTGGGCCGGGCACATCAGGCTCCTGTTCCCTTCCCGATCCAAGCTGGGCTCAGCCAAATGCGCGGCTCCAGATGCGAGATGTGATTTTTGTGGTGTTTGTTTTAATCGGTGAGAAGCTGACAGTAAGGCAAAGTGATGTTTCTGCGCTGAGGGAAGGTCCCAGGGGGCACAGGAGGTGCTGAACACAGATCTCTCCGTGTCTCCTGCCTCTCCCACCTCAGCATCACCAAAAACCGGCAGAGCAGGGCTGAATTCCCTCCTTTGCCTTCAAAGGTGGGAATGCGAGGAGCCTCTTGGCTCGGCTTGGAGCTGTAAGGTGAAAAGACAGCTGGAAGATGCTGGGAATGCCCGGGCAGGGTCAGTGAGAGCTGTCCCACCTTCCCTGCCCTGCGTGAACGTGGGACTGGCTGTTCCAGCCGAGCAGTTGGTGCTGCTGACCTTAAACCTGGCTCCCCTCGGGGCTGGAGGCGCCGGGGATGTGTTTGTGAGCGTGTCGGGGATGTGTTTGTGAGCGTGTCATTTGTGGCTTTTCCCTGCTGGCTGATGATTTGGAGCGGGTTTGGAAGCTGCTGTCACTTCGCTTTCCCTGCGTCACATCCAGCGCAAAGCTCTGTGTGGAGGTTTGGCTGCTCCTCCCGTGTTTTGCTGTGGTTTAGGTGGATTTTGGAGTGTTTTGAAAACATCTTGGGCTTTAAGCGACTCCAGCTTGGAGCAGAGGAGAAGAAACAGCTGAGGAAAGAGAGGCTGCGGTGAGGGTTGGTTTAGTCACACCAACAACCTGTGGGTGAAGGGATTTAAAAATAATCGAGAGACTGAGTGGCTGAAACACCAGGGCTGGATTCCAGGTCCCTCTGAGCATCTTTACACAGCTCTGGATACTCAACATTTATTTTCCTGTCCCCTTGCAAGCCCAAATGATTGTTTGGGACCACAAATGCTGAGGAAAGGGGGGGGTTTGGGGCTGTCCTGGGTGTTGGGTTCCAGCAGGAATCCTCTGGCCCCGGTGGCTCCTCCAGACAAGGGAATTCGGGCCCTTGGCAGCCCCAGCAGCTGCAAGAATTTCACTTTGCTTGACCTGCAGCTGCTGCCCTGCCTTGCACAGCTTCCAGGTGTTTTTGGCGTGTCAAACTTGGCTTCAGGAAGTTGCATAAAACACAAACCACAGCCCCGAGTGTGTGATGGGCTTGGTACAAGTCAGACAGGTTTGCTGTCAGAAAAAAAACAAAACAAACAACTCAGGAACCAGGAATAATTTTTTTTTGAGTCACTTTGCTACTTGGAGGAAGATTCGTTCAGGTTTGTCCCTTTTCTTTGTGAAAATGGTACCTGTTCTTCACTCTGCAGTGCTGCCTGGGATTCCCAGGTGATGCAGAAGGATTCCTGCTAAAGGAAATCCTTGGAAAAGGATGTTCTGTTCAGCCTTGAGTGGAAAGGTGAACTGCAGTGCAAACAGCTCCCTCAAGGTCGCCAAATAAACGAGGGCTGGAGGAGTTCTTTGCTTTAGTTGTGCTTTAAATCCACTTCTCTTCGTTGTTGCACGGTCGGAGATGAAGCTGTGGGTGCTGTGCCGGTGCTGCAGGGCCTGACTCCCCAGAAAATAATGGAATTGAATTAAAATCTGCAGTGTTCTGGCCGTGCAGAGGTGATGGTTAACTGCAAACCCTACCAGAATTAATGCAGAGGGAGCACTGGGGTGGGCAAGGCTCCAGGCAGGGTGGAAAGCATTTCCCTGAGGAAATGGCACTTCCTTGGCGCACTCGTGGCTCGTTCTGCTTCACCATGGAAGGTTTGAATTCTTCTTTTTCCTCTTTTTTTTTTTTTCCCAGAGGCAATTTAAACTGCTGCTGGGGTTTAGAGCAGTTATTGTAATTACTCATTATGTGCTGAAGTAGTTCTTGGCAAAGTTGTATTGACTGAGGGCTGCTTATATTCCAAATAATCCCATTTTTTAAAAATCCCCCCCGCACTGGGATTTGTCACTTTGGGGACCTCCTGTGTGGCTTTGGTGACGTCCAGGTCAATGCATGCAGGGTCTGCTGATGGGAAAACACGGTTTTATGATATTTTATTGCCGTTTCTGTAGGATATTTCCGAGGAGAAACAATTTTTGAGCTCAGAAAGGGCTTGTGGGGGGTCGTTTTCCCTTCTCCTGGAGGAAGGGAGTTGTTCCCTGGCGCGTGGAGAGGCCCCTGTGCCCTCCCTGAGATAAAGCTGCTTTCTGCCTTGCAGATAAGAGCCGGTCTTCAGTTGGTGGCCGTGGCCAGCACAGCCGAGGTGTTCCCAGCAGAGCAGCTGAAGAATGGAGCTCTGTTTTCCCTTGCCAAGATTCCCTCTGTTCCTTCCCAGCTCCCTCCGGCGCACTCGGAATAATCGGCTGCCTCTGGGAGCTGAGCTGGGGGGGTTTAACCATTTCCCGGCGGCCCTAATTCGGGGCAGAGCCTCTAAAACCACGCCAGGAATTGGGATTTTTAGCCTCAGTTTTATCGGGAGGCCTGAGTTGAGGCGGGAGCAGCTTTTTAGTTGTGCTTCGGAGCAAAGTACACCTGAAAAAAATTAAACCTAAAAAAAAATTGAACTCTTCCAGATAATCGTAATTTAGTGATTGTTTTAGGCAATGATTCCTTCAAATAGTCCTGACACTTCCTGGCCAGGCCTTGGAAGGGAAAAAGAGCCCTGGAGTGTTCCCAGCTGATGTTCTGGGGTTGGATCTGCGTGCAGCGAGGTGGATGCGACTGGGGCGAGCTGGGGCTGCAGGGTTGATTTTTAACAGCTTAATCAAACTGGAAGGCAGAGATGGACCTCAAGGGGGAGAGTTCATCCCGTTCTGAGCATTCCAGCCCCTTTTTTTTTTTTTTTTCCCTGTGATTTTCCGTGGTTTTTTGCTCCAAGGCTGCAGCTCTTAGCACATCTCCCCCCTTCCTCAGCTGAACAAGGAGGATTGAAGGGAACCGAGCTCAGCGGCTTCCCCCGGTGCTGGGGCACCTCAGCCTGCCCGGGAAAGGTGTGAAAATTCCTGCAGCAGCTTCCCTGCGTTTTGTTCCTTCCTAATTTCCTCGCGTGCTTTCATTAGTGGCGTTAATGACATAATCAAATCGAAGGAGCGAGGAGAAGCGAGGGGAGCTGCTGAGTGGGAGTGGAGTTGTAAAAGGGATTTTAACTAAATTAAATTGGAGTTGTGGCTTCGTCCACACCTGTGTCAGTGAGCGGAGTGTGGGATTTGCTGATTGTAATTCCCAGTTATTGAATTTAAAAGTTCTTCGGGTTTCTCTCTCCATCTTTTCTCTCCCCAGACTAAATTCCTCCTGTTTATTTTTGAGTTTTGTGGGCATCAAGTCCCAGCTTTGCCGTTCCTGTGCTCCTCCAGACTATTCCTGTAATTCCTGCTGGGGTTGTCCAGGGGAAAAAAGCAAACATTTCTCAGCAAATAGGGGCTGTTTGCTTTGCAGTTTGTCTGTCCCTGCTGGGCACAGGAGAATGGGAATTCCTTCAGAACTCCCAGGGGTTTGGGACAGGTCTGAATTCAGGAGAATATCACGTTTTTCAGGAATCACGGGATTTTTCGGGTGGGAAAGGACCTTTAGGATCAAGTCCAAGTCCCCAAGTGCCACATCCACGCTGCTGTTAAATCCCTGCAGGGATGGGGACTCCACCACTGCCCTGCCAACCCTTTCCATGAAGAAATTTTCCCGAAAATCCGACCTGAACCTGCCCTGGCACAACCTGAGGCTGTTCCCTCTGTTCTGTCCCTTCTTCCCTGGGAGCAGAGCCCGACCCCCGCCTGGCTCCAGCCTCCTTTCCTGGAATCCTGGAATGCTTTGAGTTGGAAAGGCCTTAAAATCCTCCAATTCCATTCTTTTCCCCATACTTCAGATCTCTTCTTCCTGCTGAAATTTGCTGTTGATCTGCCCTGGGAAAGCAGAGCCAGCAAAATACAGAAAAGAGGAATTTCAGGCAGGTTCTGGATCCAAACTTTGCCATAAAATTTAATTTGGATTTATGGAATTGTTGGGATAGTCCCCGAATCTTCAGCATCATTTTTAGTTCTTTTAATTTTGCTTTATTTTTAATTCTTCCCAGCCCAATTTGCGTTTATTTCTTCGTTGAGATGCCGCTCCCTGGAACTCATTGGCCCTTCTGCTGAGCAATTAATTATTTTAAGATAATTTCAGATATGCCAGGGAAGGAGCTTCCCTATTTTCCCAGCTTGGGGAATAATTTTTAATCCATGGCCGAGTTCCATGCTGGGGCTGGGTGTGGAGCAAATGCTTTGTACTCTCAATAAATGCCCCTGAATTGTGGTGTAAAAGCAAGAGTCTGTTACTCATCAATCCTCAACTCCCAAACTCTCCTTTTCCAGCGATTTTCCCCTCTTTATTCCTCAGGGAATGCTTTGCTCTGCAGCCCTGAGCAGTTCAGGATCCAGATGTGTGACAGGGACTTGTGTAACTCCTATAAAAATAACCCAGGAGTGGGTTAGGAAAAAAACACATTTAATCCCCAGCTTTTTGGTTGTTTTTTGTTGGTTGGTTTTATTTTTCTGCCTTTGTAAACACAAGGAATGACTGTGTGGGGAGAGATCCAAAATACAGGGATTTAACGAAAATATCCAGCTGCTCCACGTGGCTTTTGCTGGGTTACTTAACAAGTGAGTCAGGTTGATGTGGATGCAAAATAATGGCTGATTTTTAATAGCCAGGCACGGCAAATTGACACCAAAACTTTAAATTCAGACTCAATTTTAAAAGATAATCTTTATTGTCTGTGACTCCAGTGTGAGTTCTTGGTCTAAATAACTCCCTGACATCAGAACCCAGCCCGAGTCCAAAATAAAATCCAGCTTTGAGGCGAGCAAAGGGGAATAAAAATAATAAATAAATGCTATTTTTACATTCGAGCCTCTGCTTGTTGAGGGCACGTTCAGGGCAGATTCAGTGTGTAAAACCGAGCATATAAACAGGTGTTTGTGGGCTCAGGGCAGTGGGCACTAAAAATAAAAAATGGAATGTGCCCAGACAGGACAAAGGGGAATGTTGTGGAGTAAATGGATCTCATCTTTATGCAAAAACAAGTCCAGCCTTAATAACATCACTTTAGTTTGGCGAATTTCCTTTCAGGCCCCTCTTTCTCAATCATCTCTCAAAATTGTGTTTTAAAGTTGTAATTTAACATTCCTGCATATTAATGTAATTTTGTATTCCTAAGCCCTTTAGCACAATTTCTATTTTTGGGGGGGGGAAGGAGGGTTATTTTTGGCAGAGACAAATCTGATATTGTGACCTACATTCCTTTATTCCAGGCAGGAGAGGGATAATATTTCCACCTGTGATTTCCTTCACGCTTTGGCTGAAAGGAAAGGGAATTTTGCGAGGCTTTTTTCCAGGCCTGTGAGATAAGGAGGAATGAGAAGGGAAGGAAATGACTGCGGGTAGTAATTAGAAATAATTAACTGTGTTCTTCAAGTGCAGAATAATTATGGATCATCTCTGCTCTTGATCCTTGTGGGAGTTTTTGTTCGCTTGCTTTGACGTGAGGGAACTTTTCCGGTGGTCACATCAGGTGTTATATCCCATCAAAATCTGGAGTTATCCCTCCCTGAGTTTCCAAAACACCCTCAGGAGTTGGGAATCCGTGGATTTGTGTCTTCCCAAAGCTCTGGGAAGCAAGGAGAAGCTTTGGGGCCACCGAGCTGTGGCCTCGAGGGCCTGAGGGAGACGACGAAAAAGATGGAGAGAGGCGATTTCCAAGGGCCTGGAGTGCCAGGACAGGGGGGAACAGCTTCAAACTGGCACAGGGCAGGGATGGATGGGATATTGGGAAGGAATTTTTGGCCGTGTGAAGGAATTTCGGCGGTGAGGGGCTGGGATGGAATTCCCAGAGAAGCTGTGGCCGCCCCATCCCTGGAAGTGCCCGCGGCCGGGTTGGAGCAGCCTGGAGGTGGTGGAAGGTGTGAGGAGAGATGAGAAGATCCTAAAAGTTCTTCCCAACCCGAACCATCCCGGGAATTCTGTGATGGTTAAAGGTCCCCAGGTGTGTTTGTCCCCGTGTGGAGCGAGGACGAGGCTCCTTCACCCCAGGCTGGGCACGGCCGAGTTCAGCCGAGGCTGAGGCGTCTCCGCTTTGTTCCAGGCCTGGGAAACGAGGGCTGCCTCTAATCTGTGAGGGGAAAAAAAACCAGGTCAGCAAGTCTGAAAGGTGCTGACAAGCATAAAGTACCTGGGATCGTTAAAAAAACGGGGAAAAAAGAGGCTGGAAATGTTTGGTTGGGTTTTTTTTGTTTTTCCAAGTAAGCGAAATGTTGTGCCCGAGGTTTCGCAGGCATCAGAGGGAGCAGGAGGGAGGGAGCTGCTGGAGGCAAGAGGTGCCTGAATTCAGGAATTCTCCTTTCCTAATAGCACCTTGAAAGGAACCTTCCAGCGTGGGGCTGTTGGAGATCACCAGAAAAGTGATTTCTGTCCTTGCACAGCCCCTTTGTGAGCGGCTGCCGGGCTCCAGGGCCACCTCCCTGTGCCACCTCGGGGTTTTCACGGCGGCAATTCCAGTTCTGAATATTCCAGGCTGAAAAAGCTGCAGCGTAAAAGGCAGAAATGTTAGAAAGTCAGAGCTAAAAAGAGTGAATTATTCCATTTAAACAGAATTGTTTCTTCATCCACGCTCTGCAGCCAAGGTCAAGCCGACCTTTCCTCTTGTAGGGTTTGGGACGTCTCAGAGCAGGAAAAACCTGTGCAAACCACCCTGGGAGGAAAGGGAGTCCTGGAAACCACCAGATGAAATCCCAGAATGGCCTTTGTGGCACGTGTGAGGCACTGGATCCCTCCCTTCCCAAAAATAACCTCCACTTGCTCACGGCAGGCCTTGGGGACTCGCTCCTGGGACTATTTTTTCCCCCTTTTCCAGAGGGTTTTAAATTTCCACCTTCCTTTTCCAGTGTCCTGTTGCTCAGCAGTCCCAAGGAGCCACCAAAATCGTCACTGGGAGAGGGCAGGGCAGGGATCTGCTCCTTTTCCCTGGAAATTATGGATATTTTGGTGGTTCGTTGCAGCTGAGTTCCTTGTGGGTTGAGAAAGGTGGATATCAATGACACAGTTTTTATCTGGCACCAAGCAGCTCCCCAAAAAATACATTTACACCTTAAAGGAAGGAAATGGCACCAGGATCCTGGAAATGCCCTTTTTCTGGGAATTGGGAGAGGGTTTTCCTGCTGAAAATGGCCCTGTGGGTGGGTCACTCCTACTCCCTGTGCTTTATCACCCGGATATTTCCCACTTTTGACACCTTTCCTTTGGTTTTGGGTTCCTTTTAGGAGCTGTAGCTCTCCTGTCCCCGTGGAAGTGTGACTGGTATGGGTAATGGTGTGAGAGAAGGTCCAGTGGAATTCCGGAGGGATGTGGAGCCCGTCACGGCCCGAATTCCAGCAGAGGTGAGAGCGGGAGGTGGGCTGGGAATCCAAAACAACCTGGGAAGCAGCTCCAGGGAGGGAATTCTGCCCTGCTTGGGTGAGATCCCACACAGAAGGATGTGGAGGTGTTGGAGCAAGTCCAGGACGATCAGAGGGATGGAGCAGCTCTGCTGTGGGGAAAAGCTGGGAAAATTGGGATCGTCCAGCCTGGGAAAGCTCCAGGGTCACCGAATCGTGACCTTCCAGTGCCTGAAGGAGGCACAGGAAACGTGGAGAGAGCCTTGGGACAAGGGAAGGAGGGACAGGACACAGGGAATGGCTTCCCACTGCCACAGGGCAGGGACAGGGGGGATATTGGGATGGAATTCCTCCCTCTGAGGGTGGGGAGGGGCTGGGATGGAATTCCCAGAGCAGCTGTGGCTGCCCCTGGATCCCTGGAAGTGGCCAAGGCCAGGCTGGAGCACCCTGGGATGGAGGAAGATGTCCTTGCCCGTGGAAATGGGATGAGTTTTAAAGTCCTTCCAACCCAAACCACTCTGGGATTTGAGCTCTGGACTCCCTAAGAGCCGCCAGCGTTGGTGTAATCCATGGAATGCGTCCCTCTGAGCGGATCCAAGCCTTTCCATCCCCTCGGGAGGAGGCTGGGCATTCCCAGCTGACAGGCAGGGCAATTCCCTGTCCGGGGCTGAGTGGCAGAGCTGCGCCAGGGCCGCCAGTCCGGGTTTCCCTGCTCCTGGCCTCGTTGGAATCTCTGGGAAAGGAGGTGATGCCAAACCTTGCTCTGGTTTCACCCAAATCTGGGGCTGAAGTTCGTCCTTGCTCGGCTGCCCTTGCACCCAGGCACAGCTTGGGAGGGGGAATTGAGCTGATCCAGGGGTTTGGGCCGTAAACATTAACTTTTGAGTTGGGAAACGTCCTGAAAACAGGGAAAAATGTTAACTCCTCTCGTCCACAACGTGTCAAAAGTTCACACATCAAGCCTGGATGTGTCCTCGCTCTGGAACCTCTGCGGGGTTGGATTTCCTGGCATTTCTTTGCTCTCTGTGGGAGAAAAATGCTGATTTTATAAATCTGAGCTGTGGCAGGAATGCCAAGAACAAAATCCCTCCCATTCCACCCATCAGAGGGGGAAACTGCCTGATTTTATCCTCAGGAGCTTGGGAATGATGTGGGAACGGGGCTTGGGTGCTTCTCTTGCAGAAACTTCCCTTCTGTCCATGCCTAAATCGTGGGGAGAGAGAAGAAAGAGAAATAATAGGGAAAAAACAGCACATGCAAGAGGAATTCTTGGAATTTTTGCCTCATGAGCCGACCAGGAATTCATCGTGCTGGAAATTCAATGAAACATTCTGACCCAAATCCTGGCCGGGGGGTGAATGCCGCGGCAAAGGTGAAATATTATTCCTTGTGGGATTGACTGTCCCACTGTCCCGTGCTTTTCCCAGGATAACCAGGAGAAGAAGAAGGTGCTGAACTCCCTGATGTCTGGGGCACTGGCTGGGGCTGTGGCTAAAACTGCAGTGGCTCCTCTGGACAGGACAAAAATCATGTTCCAAGGTGAGTCCTGTGGGCTTTTTCCCAAATTGTTTTCACCTTCGAACCCTTTGAGCTGCTCATCTTGCTCATCCAGATCGTTTTCTGGGAGTGTGAGGAAATGTGGAGAGTCTGGGAAGAGGGAATTGGGCTCTGGGAGTTCCCTGCTGAAGGCTGGATGCTCAGATTCTCCCCAAACTGGGAGGCAAAAGGCACTGGAGCTGCTGCATCCCTGGATTTGTGTCCTCTGGAACCCCTAAATTGTAACAGAAAATGAAATTCCTCTGACTGGAATAGAGAATTTCCATGTGTTTAGCAAGATTTGGGGATTTTGGGATCTGTTGCAGTGCACCTCGAATTATCCCAAAGGGAAGAGCACAGGCCTTTAATTCAGTGGACATTTGGGAAAGCCAAGAATTTTAAATCTGGTGACGTCCCAGATTAACTGAATTGGGCTCAGTCTAATCCCTGGCTGACATTTAATTCAGAATTGATTTTCACTCACATGATTTTCACTCTGGGCAGAGCAAGGAGCTCTGGAATTGCTGGGATATGGATCAGGGAGTCCAGGGAGCCAAATCCTGGGCTGGGATTGCCCCAGGGACCAGAATTTTTGGGTTTTCCCAGACAAAACACACACCCAGGTTCATCTCAGGCTGGAAATATCAGGAGCAGGGATGAGAGGGAAGCCACAGAGCTGGGGTGAGCCAGCAGCTGACCGAGGGAATCACCTGGAATTTGGACAGGCCACATTCCTAAAAATCCCTGTCTGATTTGGCCCGTCCGAGTGGCTGGAAAGGATGGGATTAAAATGTTCCAATTGCAGCAATTTCTTGGGATCTGATAGGGTTTTTTAGGTTCTTGCTGTGCTAAAGGGATTTATTCCCTGTCTGTGAGGAAGGAAAACACCTTTGGATCACCAAAATGATCCCTTGAGTTAGAATTTGGGACATGGGGCTTGGGATGGTGGGAAGTGTCCGTGGCAGAGGGGTGGAACTGGATGAGTTTTCCCAGCCCAAACCATCCCATGATTCAATAAATTTCCCTGTGGCAGAGGGAGAAAACCTTTTTAAGGAATAGAACCACCTCGACAACCATCGCTGTTTATCGAGGTGGTTTTATTCCTTTAATAAAAAAAAAAAAAGGGAATAAAAAGAACAAAAGTGTTGAATTGCACAGAGGAGCAGCAGTGGGGAAAATGGATTTGCATGGAATTGTTGGATGCACTCGAGAGGCTCCCAAAGTCTCAGATGAGCGAGGAAGGAGCTGCAGCAGCCCCTTAATTGGAGCCACATTTCATTAAAGGTTTCCAGGCAGGGTTTTCCCTTCCCTGCTGCAAAGCAGAGCTGCCAAACAAATCCTGCTTCCCGAGGCCTCGTGGATTCCACAGATGAGGAGGTGCTGTCACTTTGGATGGATGCAAGGGAAGGGAGAAAATCAGGGAGTTCATTTGAGTTCTGCTCGGATGGAGCCGCTCTTGCGTGGAGCTTCACTCTCTCCTCGCTGGATTCTGGAATTAGGCGGGGATCTGGGCATGGAAATGCTGTGAAAAATAAGCGAACGGTGCAGTTTTGATGTTTTTCTTTAATTAATTGTTTTTATTTATTCATTTATTCTGCACAAACTGAATTTTCCTAAAAGGCAGTGGGGGAAAAAAATGGACTTTTGTGCTAAATTATTTGCCAGATAAAGAATCTCTATTTCCTCTTGCATCCATTCTTTTCCTTCTATTTTTCTCCCTTTAGCCAAAAGACCAGTGTGGTTTATTTAGGGATTCATGGATCGAATATTTATTTTTATGTCTTTCAAGCCCTGATGTTAATTTTTTAAATTTTGTTTTGTTTTGTTTTTCTTTTTAGTGTCTTCAAAAAGATTTTCTGCCAAGGTGAGGTGGTGTCTGTCTGCTGTTGCCCTGAAGTGTTTGATTAATCTTTTGTTGGCGTTTATTTCACTTTTTTTGGGATTTATCAGCAGCATCTCATGAAAACATAGAGGGAAAGACTGGGAATGGTGTTGTTAATTATAGAATTAATTAGGACAGTGATTGCTGGGGGGGTTCAAACTCCACGTTGTACCTGCGACGTGACAGTAAATGTGACATCACTCAGGGCTTTGGGTTTTGGGACCTTTTTTAGTGATTTTGGGACCTTTTTTAGTGATTTGGGGACCCTTTTTAGTGGGTTTTGGGACCCTTTTTAGTGGGTTTTGGGAGCCTTTCCTTGTGGTTTGGGGACCCTTTTTAGTGGGTTTGGGGACCCTTTCCTTGTGGTTTGGGGACCCTTTCCTTGTGGTTTGGGGGCCTTTTTTAGTGATGTTGGGACCCTTTTTAGTGATTTTGGGACCCTTTTTAGTGATTTTGGGACCTTTTTTAGTGATTTTGGGACCTTTTTTAGTGGTTTTGGGGACCCTTTTTATTGGTTTTGAGGCCCTTTCCTTGTGGTTTGGGGCCCCTTTCCTTGTGGTTTGGGACCCTTTCCTTGTGATTTTGAGACCTTTTTTAGTGATGTTGGGACCCTTTGCAGTGATTTTGGGACCTTTTCTAGTGCTTGTTTCCTTCCCCCAACCACACAGGAGTCGTTCCAGCATTTATAGGGAATTAAATTTGGGAGCCGATCCCTCTGGTGGCTTTCTGAGTGCTTTTCCCCTGTGCATTCCCGTGTGCGCGTGATCCAAATGTTCCTGCCTGGCCCTCAGGAGATGAATTCGGGTTCGGGAAGGGGTTTTGTGCAAACTCTGCCTTCCCTCCGAGGGGAGATGAGGCAAGCTGGGATCTGAACCTCCCTCCTTGCCCTTGGCTTGGACGTGGATTGGATGGAGCGTCCCCGGAGGATCCGGGATTGCCGCATCAGCTCCGTGGGAAGGGGGATTGGGAGAGGTTAAGCCGCGGGGTCACCTCCTTCCCCTGCGTTCCCGAAATCCCTCTGTGCCTGCCTGACCCTTGCCCTGTTCCCCGCAGGAAGCTCACGGGCTGGTTTGTCCCCGCAGGAAGCGTACAGGCTGATTTATCACACCTACCTCAACGAGGGCTTCTGGAGCCTCTGGAGAGGGAATTCCGCCACCATGGTCCGGGTGATCCCCTACGCCGCCATCCAGTTCTGCGCCCACGAGGAGTACAAGCAGATCCTGGGGAACTACTACGGATTCCAGGGAAAGTAAGAGGCAGCAGGGCTCGGGATCCGGCTGGGATCCTGGGATCCGGCTGGGATCCTTGGATCCTGGAGGATGGAGCAGAGGCTGGAGGGTGGGAGCTCCGGGGAGGAAGCTGTGAGGGGGAAGCCGTGAGGGGGAAGCTCCAAGATGGAAGCCGTGAGGAGGAAGCTGTGAGGGGGAAGCTCCGAGGAGGAAGCTCCAGGGGGGAAGCCGTGAGGGGGAAGCTCCAAGATGGAAGCCGTGAGGGGGAAGCCGTGAGAAGGAAGTTGTGAGGGGGAAGCTCCGGGGAGGAAGCTCCGGGGGGGAAGCCATGAGGAGGAAGGTCCAGGAAGGAAGCTCCAAGATGGAAACTGTGAGGAGGAAGCTCCAGGGGGGAAGCCATGAGGAGGAACGTCCAGGAAGGAAGCTCCAAGATGGAAACTGTGAGGAGGAAGCTCCAAGATGGAAGCACTGAGGGGGTAACTCTGAGGGGGAAGCTACAAGATGGAAGCTGTGAGGGGGAAGCTTCGAGGGGGAAGCTTCAAGGGGGAAGCACTGAGGGGGACGCTCTGAGCAAGAAGCTGTGAGGGGGAAGGTCTGAGGGGGAAGCTGAAGGGGGGAAGGTGGGAGGGGGGCGCTAAACGGGGGGAGCGCCGAGTGAAGAGCGGAGGGGGGGGGGGTGGAGGGGGGGGGTGCGGGGAGGGGGGCGGTGAGGAGGAGGCGGGGGGGGGGAGGGGGAAGGGGTGAGGGGGAAGCTCCAAGATGGATGCTATGAGTGGGAAGCTCCAGGGAGGAAGCCATGAGGAGGAAGCTCTGAGGGGGAAACTCCCAAGTGGGGAGGCTTCGAGGTGGAAGCTCCGTGGGGAAGCTCCGAGGGGGCAGCTCCAAGTGCCAGCCCCTCTCGGGATGGGGTTTGAGGTGCCGAGGGAAGGGCAGATTTTTTGAGGACACAACCGTGTCGTGTCCAGGTGTGAGCAAGAAGTGGCCTGGACATGGAAGGAGCAATTCCCAGCACCAGGAATGGGCAGGCAGAACACAGAGCAGGAGAAGCAGTGGGCTCCAGCCGAGCCCTGAGCCTGTTCTCCAGGCACTGAGACTCTTCTCCCCATGGATTTTCCCCCTGCGGAGCAGGCAGAGCAGAAAGCCAGGTGGGATTTGCAGCCGCAGGTGACGTTTGGTCTCTTCTCTCACCTCACTTCAGGGCGCTGACGCCTTTCCCTCGCTTCATTGCCGGCTCCCTGGCTGGCACCACGGCTGCCATGGTCACCTACCCCCTGGACATGGTCCGTGCCCGCATGGCCGTCACGCCCAAGGAGATGTAAGTGCCTCACGCACAACTTTTTGGGAGTTTTTATAAGGTCACGTGGCTTTATTCCCGTTTTTTGGGTCGCTTCTCGCTGGGAGCCTTTGGTGGAATAAAGCCCTGGGGTCTGAGCAGTGATTCAGTGGGCAGAGGTGTGGATGTGGGAGGAGATGGATGCTAGGAGACCAGTTTAGGAGACCAGTTGGATCCGGGAAGATCCAAGAGACAGCACAGCAGGGCTGTGGGAGAGCTTCTCCCTTGGCCAAAATCCCCTCTGAGCTGCCTGATGAGCTCAGAGCCGAATGAATTACCGGCTAATCCATCGGGAAGCCCTGCTGGGAATATCCCAGCCGCTCACCAGCGCAGGTCTGCTCTCCCCGTGTCCCCACGCCAGGTACAGCAGCATCGTCCACGTCTTCATCCGGATCTCCCGGGAGGAGGGGCTGAAAACGCTCTACAGGGGCTTCACGCCGACCATCCTGGGCGTCATTCCCTACGCTGGGCTCAGCTTCTTCACCTACGAGACGCTGAAGAAAGTCCACGCAGGTAAATCGGGGGAAATGCCCGAGGTTTTGGGTCGGCTCCAGGGGTTTGGACGGAGGGGTCCGAGTGCTTTTCCTCGGGAAAAGCAAAGCTCTGGAGTCTGTGCAGCTCCGGGTTATGAGCAAGGAAAGCTGCGGGAAGGCCGTGCCTGTCTTGTAGAGGAGCAAAGTGGAATTCCCAGGTGGAGAAGGAGTTGGTCACACACCAAGCTGGGAGAAAAACCATGGGAGTTGTACGTGTGACATGTCAGTAAATGTGACATCGCTCAGGGCTTTGATTTTGGGGACCTTTTCTAGTGCTTTTGGGGGACCTTTTCTAGTGCTTTTTGGGACTATTTCTAGTGATTTTGGGACCTTTTCTAAGGAATTTGCTTGGGGCCAAAACCTTGGGAGCTCAGCCTGGGGAGCAAAACCTCAGGAGTACAACCTGGGGAAGAAAACCTGGGGAACAAAATCTCGGGAGCAAAACCTGGGGAAAAAAAACTTGAGAGCTCAACCTGGGGAACAAAAGTTTGGGAGCAAAACCTGGGGAAGAAAACCTCAGGCGTGCAATCTGGGGAAGAAAACCTTGGGAGCAAAACCTGGGGAACAAAACCTTGGGAGCAAACCTGGGAAACAAAACCTTGGGAGCAAAACCTGGGGAACAAAACCTTGGGAGCTCAACCTGGGGAACAAAAGCTTGGGAACAAAACATGAGGAGCAAAACTTGAGGAACAAAACCTCGGGAGTTCAACCTGGGGAAGAAAACCTTGGGAGCAAAACCTGGGGAACAAAACCTCGGGAGCTCAACCTGGGGAACAAAAGCTCGAGAACAAACTTAGAGGAGCAAAACCTGGGGAACAAAAGCTCGGGAACAAACTTGGAGGAGCAAAACCTGGGGAACAAAACTGGAGGAGCAAATCCTGGGAATGAAAACCTGGGGAACAAAATCTCGGGAGCTCAACCTGGGGAACAAAAGCTCGGGAGCAAAACCTTGGGAGGAAAACCTGGGGAACAAAACCTTGGGAGCAAAACCTGGGAATGAAAACCTGGGGAACAAAAGCTCCGGGAACAAAACTCGAGGACAAAACTTTGGGAGGAAAACCTGGGGAACAAAACCTCGAGAGCTCAACCTGGGGAACAAAAGCTTGGGAACAAAACTTGAGGAGCAAAACCTTGGGAGGAAAATCTGGGGAACAAAACCTTGGGAGCAAAACCTGGGAACGAAAACCTTGGGAACAAAACCTGGGAACGAAAACCTGGGGAACAAAACCTCGTGAGCGCGACTTGGGCAGCGCAACCTCGGGAACAAAACCTCCGTCTCTCCACCCGCCGACCCTTAATGGTGTGTTCGTTCCAAGGAGTTCCCAACTCTCTGCCCCTCTCTGTCCCCCAGACCACAGCGGGAAGGCGCAGCCCTCGCCCCCGGAGCGGCTGCTGTTCGGGGCGTGCGCCGGCCTCATCGGGCAGTCGGCCTCGTACCCGCTGGACGTGGTGCGGCGCCGCATGCAGACGGCCGGGGTGCTGGGCCACACCTACAGCTCCATCCTGCTCACCATGCAGGAGATCGTCAGGGAGGAGGGACTCATCCGAGGCTTGTACAAAGGGCTCAGCATGAACTGGGTCAAGGGCCCCATCGCCGTGGGGATCAGCTTCACCACCTTCGACCTGACGCAGATCCTGCTCCGGAAACTGCAGCACGGCCCCGGCCTGGAGAGGTAGTGGCTTCATCCCTGCTGTAGAAAGAGCAATTCCCCGGCCTCCCCCGTGCTCCTGCAGCTGAGAACTCGCCCGTCTTGTTGGGGTTTTTCCTGTTGTTCCTGGATTTTTTTTTTTTTTTTCCCCCGTTTTTAATTTGGAAGCCTCGACCTGAAGCTAACTGTTCCCTAAGCGAAAATTCCCGATCCTGCAGAGCCGAGTCCTCCAAAGCAGCTGCCTCGCCCTTCTGATGGACTCTGCCCCAGGAGAGGAGCCTCCCCACCCCACCTGTGCTGCTCCTGGCTCCTCACCTGGCTCCCCGTGGGCAGATGGAAGCGGTGGATGATGACAGAGGGGGCTCGGAGCCATTGGGAATGAACCCCTGGATGTGGGAAGTGGCAGTTTTGTAGCTCCGTGGGGTAGCTGGAGGCAGTCTGCCAAGTGCAATATTCCAGTGTAGGGAATTCCAGATTCCTCTGGCCTGTGAAAGCAGGGCAGAGCAGGCCCAGGACACTACGCTTGTTCCGAAAGCTGAATGTTTTCTCTGGCTGGGAATGCTGCCCTTTTTTTCCGTGAAATTTCACATGTTTGGGTTGAGCTGCATCAATGTCCCTCGTTTGTGGTGTCCTTCTGAGATTACCAAAGACTGGAGGCAGCAGGAGAGAGGAGTCCTGAGCCCTTTCATAAACGAAATTCTGTGTGTGCTGTCAGTGTCGCCGAGCAAGGGCTGTGCCTGGATTCCCAAACTGGATCCACTCCAGCTGCGCTCGCGTCTTCCTTCTGTGCTGTCCTGCCCTGGAGAGGCAGCGGGAGGAAGGAGGTGTCACACCCTTCAAATCCAGTTTGTTTTATTCAGTATTATTGCTGCTCTGTGCACCGTGTGAGAACAAATCCTGCTGCAGCCTGGGCTGTCCCAAAAAAGCTGTCCCTGGGAGCTGATCCCGGCTCCTGGCCCTGCTCCTGGACGTCCTGGTTGTCCTTTTTGGTACCTGCTGTGTAGGTCGTGTCACCTCTGTTCGTTAACTCATGCCTCAGCTGTTTTATCCCTGAAATTCCTCTTGGAATTGAATCCCTCCTTGGGATTGTGGGCACCACGGTGTTGACCCTACAGTGCCAATCACTTCCAGCTGGAATTTGACAGTAAGTGGTCAAGAACCTCTCAGTGTTTCTCTTGCAAATCAGTCTTCAGAGAAGTGGAGATTTTTTGGGTGAGAGGGTTGGTGGATGATCCATCCCTCTGTTAAATTTGGAGGTCAGAGCAGACTTCCGACTGCTCTGATGATCAGATCACAGAAACCAAGGCTGAAAAATCCCTTTCCGGGGAGTCCATAATGTATGAAAGAAAAATAAGATTTAATTTAAAAACCTGTCCTTTCCTGGTTGTTCCGTGTTTTAGCTGCTGGAGCCGGATGGGATTAATGGGAGTGGAGGGAATTGCACAGGGGGGTAGGAGCAGCCTTCTCCTTCCTTTTGTCTTTGCACTCGTTCTTTGGAGCATAAACCTGCTCCTGATGCCAAATATTTCCTTAGGAATCAAGCACCTGCGCTCCCAGGGAATGTGGGAATGGCACTGAAGTGTTGACACACAAATTATTCCCAGGACTGGGATGGGGCAGGAATGGGATTCATCCTGGGATGAACCTCAGGAATTCTGCCCCTGAGCCCGGCAGGGGGGACACATTCCCTGATTTACCTGGGAATTAAGGATCTGAGGGCTTTTGGGAGGCTCTGGAGGTGATGGCCACCAATTCTGGGTGGGTTTTTTGGCTGCTGGAAAACGCTCTGCTCTGCTTTTCCCTTTGTTCAGTCCCGATTTCTTTTCTCCAATGGAGAAGCCGATTATCCTGCTCCAGAGGGAGGAATTCCCGTGGCAGTTCCAGGAGTGCCAGCGGCGTTTGTGTCCCCGTGTCCTGCCCCTGCCCTGTCCCCTCCCAGCCGGGACAGCTCCTCTCTTCCCGCACAGGGGTGGAACTGGAGAGGAGCAGAGGAGGCTCCATCCGAGCTGGGAAGAGCAGGAATTCTGGGAGCCTGGGGGTGCTGAGAAGTTCTTCCTTAATTAGCAGCTGCCCCTGATTTAAATTCAGCGGAATTTCAGCCAGTTTCCCCCCAAGTTTTGCAGGCTGGGTGTTTGTCCAGAGGCAGATCTTTGAATTCAGCCTGTGATGGTTTTGGTGCTTTTGTTTCTCAGAGTGTGTTGCTGCTTTGGATTGGTTTAAAAAGCTTCTTTTTTTTTTTTCCTTTTTTTTTTCCTTCTGATTTGAATGTAGAAAAAGGGAAAGAGAGTGTTCCCTTCCATTCTCTTCTTCCCTGCATGGATTCAGACATGTTCCAGATCTTTTTCTGAGGTGTGCTGGCCAGGAAGAGCTCTGAGAAAGGAAACAAAACAGGAACATTCTCCTTTTTCCCAACTCCTTTCCTGCAATTCCCTAATTTTTCATTTTATTCCTCTCAAATTTGATTTCCCTCTCACCTTTCTCACGGATCCTTAATACATCACCACCAAATCTGTACTTTTTTTTTTACCTTTCCCTCTCCCTCCTCCTGCTTTTTCCTGCACCTTGAGTCCCGCACTGGCACTTCGAGAAAACCAGGTCCAAAAAAAAAAAAAGAAAAACGCACCCAAAATGTCAAAATTGCAGCTTTTTAGCAATTCCCAAACAGCCCAACCACATTTTCCCCTCACAGCCTGGATGCTCCAGGAATTTCAGGTACCACGGGATGGTTTTGGGGAAGTTTCCTGAGCTCCTTGTCCAATTTGGCGTCTTCACTTTAGACCTTGTAGGGGCTGATTCCTCCTTTCTTTTTTTCCGTGTTTTCCCCCCAAAAAAATGCCGTGAGCTGCAGGGTGTCCCAGCACTGGTCACTGCCTGTGTGGTCTATGCATCTATTAATTAGCACAAACACTGTTAATTGCCTTTTTTTCGTGTCCTCACCGTCGATGTGTGTGCGTGCGTGTGTCGATTCTGACGGCTTTTCTTGGATCTGGAGTTCTATTTTATTGCAGTGAAGACACTTTGTTATATAATGTTTATATATTTTAAGATTTGTGCCAAGAGAGGATGTATATTTAATAAAAAATTACGATTGACTTTCAGGCTCTCCACGGGTGGCTCCTGTTCCGAGGCCTGGAACAATTTGGGGGGATTTTTTGGGGAGTTTTTTGGGGGATTTGTGAGAGGTTTTTTGAGGGCTCTTTGGGGGATGATGAGGGGTTTTTTTAGGGATTTTTGAGGAGTTGGGAGGAGATTTTTGAGCAGTTATGAGAGGTTTTTTGGGTGGTTGTG
>VWPU01013846.1:0-11417 GCA_013398955.1 Callaeas wilsoni | reverse complement strand
AAAATGCCCAAGCACTGGCAAAATAATTTGGCCTAACCTTGCCACAAGCTCGAGATATTGTGAATGCTTGTTCGCAATGCCAGCAAACCTTTTCCTTACCACAAACGTTAGGTACAAACCCATGAGGGTAAAACCTAATGATATTTGGCAAACAGATGTTACCCACAAACCAAGTTTGGGGATTTTTAAATATACGCATGTTTCCATTGATACTTTTTCAGGTTTCATAGTAGCAATATCTCGCAAAGGTGAGAAATCAAGAGATGCCACCTGACATTGGCTGCATGCCTTTGCTATATGGGCGTTCCTCAACAGATCAAAACAGATAACAGACCTGCATATACATCTTGAAAAACACATGATTTTTTCCATACTTGGGGGATCAAACATATTACAGGTATTGCCCGCTCTCCAACAGGCCAAGCCACAGTGGAGAGGGCACATTACACATTGAAAAACATGGTACTGAAACAAAAAAGGGAGAATCCCATAGGCATGCTCCCTCAGGAGCAGTTTGATAAAGCAACCTATGTTTTAAACTTTTTGAGTCTTTCCACTAGGGATGACCTCACAGCACATCAAAGGTCAGATAACTGATGGAGAAGGAGTTCACCCAGAAGTTACATACAAGGATGTACACAGTGGTCAGTGGAGAGGTCCAGTTCCATTGTTAGCTTGGGGGAGAGGTTATGGATGTGTTTCTTTGCCCACAGGACCATATTGGCTTGCAATATATTGTGATGGTTTTGTATGGGTTGACTTTTGGTGAGGACGGAAAAAGGGCAGCCACAGAAGTGATTCTCTGTGAGGAGCTGCTAAAAGTTTCCTCCGTGCCTGGACAAAAAGCCAATCACTGTCTGGCTCTGAGGATAGACATTCTACTAAACCAATTAGACAACTGATAATGCCTCTATGATATCATATTTAAGGAAGGGAAAAAGCAAGGGAAGCTTTTTCTTCCTGCCCCTCTCAGGGGTGAGGGATCGGCTGGCCCTGCTGGGCCCCTTCCCAGGGGGCAGGCCAGGCCTTTCCTGGCGTGGCCACTGAGATCATGCTGCCGGGAACAGGGGGAGCCATCCCGGTGCTGCGAGCAGCCTCGTGGCCAGAGCTGGGAGCAGCCCCACAGTTCATGCATGACAGCGGCCAGGGCTAAAGCAGCCATGCGGCCACCGCCATCTTGGCACGGCCAGCGATGGACTTTGCCTACCTGGCCACTTCTAACCTGCCACACCGCAGGCAGAGGGACAAAAAGAGGCAGCAGCAGCTTCTCCTTTCCGGAGCCTCGCATGATGACAGGCACTAAATGGAGCTGATGCCGTGGTGGCCAGCGCCGTGCGGGTGGAGACCACATGACCAGCAGTGAGAGGCGTGGTGTGTAATTGTCCAATGCTGAGCCTGGACAGAATCAGCTTTTTCAGTGTTACAGAACTCTATAAAACTTTCCAATTGATGAAACTTCAGAACAAATGAACCTATGAACACCAACTCTCTCTCAAGTCAAATGAAAAAAAAAAGGTGGAAACACATGAAGAGAACAACATGGCAACACCAAGATCAGTGTAAAAGAGGGAGGGGGAGGAGGAGGTGCTCTGAGCATCGGAGCTGAGATTTTTTTCTGCAAGTCGTGGTGAGGATTGTAATACAACAAACTATTTCCCTGTAATTCATGCAGTGCATGGGGGGATGCGGAATTCACCCACAACCTGTGAGAAAAATGGTTCTCACGCTGGAGCATGTAAATGGTAAGAAGCTGTGATCTGGTGAAAGGCTTGGACAGAGAGAGAGAAAACCCTTGCCTCCAGAGAAAGAGGAAGTAGATTCTTGCTTTTATAGTAAGATAGCGCATCTTTAGAAGACTGTACCCCATGAACTTCTTGGCCCACAAGGAAAAAAGCAGTTGTGGGAAGACCGCTTTTGCTTGTGGGAGAGTCTCACATTGCAGCAGGTTTTTTTTCCAGGCGGGACTGCTCTCATGAGATTTTGAACCACGCTGGAAAAAGTTCACAAAGAACTGTCTCCCATGGGAAGGACCCCATGGCATAACGAAAGAGACTCCTCTCCTTAAATGAATTGAAAGAAGATTTGCTTTTGTTAAAGATGACAAACTGACCAAAAAACCCCCATGTTTTGTCTCCCCGCACTGTGGATGGGAAAAAAGGTCAGAAGGGTGGTAGTGGAGGGGAGGAGGTGTTCTAAAGGTTTATATTCATTCTCATTACCCTTGTTTAATTCTGTTAATAAATTTTTCTTTATACTTTCTTAAAGTCTTGAGCCTGTTTTGCCCCTTAAGGTGTTTCTCCTACTCCTTATCTCACCCCATGAAGTTTTGAAAATTGTTCTTTCCTGTCCTCTGATCAACTATAACAGAGGAAAGTGAATAAATTATTTCTTCGTGAGTGCACTGGCCTTCGGCCAGCATCCAACCCACGACATATATATAGCGAGATACATGAAACCCAGCCAAGGACGACAACAATAAGTCTTGTTGTCTTTCTTCTGCCATATTGCCATCAAATGGTGGAAGGAAGAATCTACTGGGCACATATTTTCGACCCACTGCTATTTCAGCCTCTGACCTGATGGGATCCAGAACCATCCCTCAGCAACAACAGAATGGAATGGGTAGGAGGAACTTGGCTTCCTCCCCTAGATCAGGACGTTGTAAATACATATGCTTCTTATACTACTGATTTCCCACCTATTTGCTTAATGTGGAATCAAATGAGTACCTTTTCACCTTTACCTTGTGCCAATTTTTCTATGCAATTGCACTTGATATATGAATCCTCAGAAAAAAATTTGACTGCCATTACACTGCCGACCATTCTGTCCATCTCCAACAATCCTATGGATGCCACCCCACCTCATTATCCCAAATACTGTTTTACTTCCACTTCCAATTTACGATGTTTGGAATGGACATTGTGTTTAGGACAACAACCACAACAACAGTTCTTACCGTATGGGAGAATAATTGGCTGGGGACTACATCGTGTCCTTAGAGAAAAGGGGATAAATAAAACCATCCTTCTCTTCCAAAAGGCAAACCACAGCATTGTTTGGCACAATGGTGGAATGGCCAGACCATTGATTCAATATTATCTAGGTAATAATCAATCACATGTTCATAAGCATCTGTGGAAAATGTTGTTACCTGGCTTCGGTAATACCATATACCAGGTGAACTTGGCTAAATCTGAAAAACTGGTTTTCAGGAACAAATTTACGAGTTTGGGTTTTTGTTGGATTAGGTTGTCTGGCAGTGATATCCCTTTTAATTTTCTGTCTTGTCCTTTTCAACATAATCAGAGCCATTAAAGGCACACAAAAACAATCTATGGTTGCACTTCCTCTGTCCACGACCCCAAAAAATAGAAAAGGGGAAATTGTTGGGGTGACAGGTGTTGGTGTAAGGAAAGAGTTAAACAGAGAACAACAGCAGCAGTGCTGGCAGCAGCAGCAGCAGTGTCTCTGAGACAGAACTGGACTAATGAGTTTCTGCTTCTACATCAACATAGAACTGTACTCTCCTCACACTCCTTTATCATGGTTTTGGAGAAAACAATACAAAATATTAAGAGGACAGATTTATTGTAGAACTGTGATTACATCTGTAAGCTGTAACCAAAAAAAAAAAGCTCTTAGCAGTAAAGATACATATATACTGATGCTTCTGAATAAAACCTCAGATTCACTCTCTGCTGGTGGATCTCATCCCTTCATGTATCACAAATCATGAAGAAGAAGTAGTAGTAGTAGTAGTAAATAAGAAGACAAACAAGAAAAAGAAGAATAAGAAAAAATAAGAATAAGAATAACAAGAATAAGATAAAGAAGAAATAGTAGTAGTAGTAAATAAGAATAAGAATAATACATTGAAGAAGAAGATAAAGAAGACATGGTAGTAGTAGTAATTTATAATAGTGGGAATAAGAATAACAATAAGAAGAAGACTAAGATGAAGAAGCAGAAATAGTAGTAGTAGTAAAAAATAACAACAATAATAATAATATGGAATAGTAGTAGTAGTAAATAGTAATACCAAATAAAATACACATCCACACATCTTCTAGAATCACTGAATGGTTTGGCTTGGGAAGGACCTTAAAGATCCCCTAGTTCCAACTGATTGTTTTCTGCTCTTTCTCTCTGACACCTCCTTCCTATTTCTATCTCTGTCCCTCTGTTATGATCCAGTTATTATTAAGGTTCTTTTAGAAATTCGTCTACCCAAATTAAGGTGCAAACGAGACCATATGCCAGTGACAATAATATGGGTTTTATTGTATACTAAATATGAGAGAAAGAGAAAGAAAAAGGGAGAAAGAAAGAAATAGGAAATAAGTGGAGGGGACAGGGAGAGCCACGGACAGAATAAAAAGAATATCACCAGTCCGTGGATCCCAGCAATGCTCCATCAGTCCTCTCCAGCTAGTCTTCTTGATGGTGAAGGTTGCCCCGGCGAGCACAAAATCCCATGAGTTAATATATCCTCAAGCCAGGTGGCAATGTCCAGGCATGTCCCCCTGGGGGAGGGGGGGAGAGGGGCTGGGGGGGCAGTCTCTTGCAGCAGGCTCTGGATCACGAGCAGTCCTGTGGTGCAAGGCCTGGCACTTTGGGGGGGTCTTTGATGGATTATGACTACCCTCAGCTGTCTCTCATGGGAAAGCCCTGTGGATGTGGCCTGTGGGGTTGGAGGTTCCACAGCTGGGCCAGTTTGTGTAATCAGAGGCTGGGTGTTCAGTGCCTCTGACCAGAGGTTACACCACACACCCAAAACCTCCTCCTCCCCTCTCATTTGCANGAGGCTGGGTGTTCAGTGCCTCTGACCAGAGGTTACACCACACACCCAAAACCTCCTCCTCCCCTCTCATTTGCAGGGAGGAGTCTGTGTAAACCTGGCTTCTCTGAGCTGTGCTCTCCCTCACCCCAAACTCAGCACAGCTGGTGACTTTGGCCTTTTATGGATGCATACCTTTCTCTCAGCCTGAGATGACTGAACAATCTAATCAGCAGTTTGATTTTCAGTTCAAAGTCCTAGTCTTCAGGGAGGCTTCTTTGGTTGTAGCTTCTTTATAATGAACAAAACTTTATATCAATATCTGAGGCATGAAATGTTTTCAGTCTCTGACACCCTCACAGATCTTGTTCAATAAAATCCATGTTCAATAAAATCCATAGGTTGTCATCCTGTGGTCTCATTTGCACCTTCACTGGGGCAGAGGTGTCTCTCCCTCATGGGATCGTAACCCATGGGCAGGGTCCCTTCCCACCACCATCATTCTGGGATTCTGTCAGGGACTTGCTTCCCTTTCCTTCTTCCCTCTGTTTCCAGCTGAGAAAGTGCTGGAAAATGTCCAGCAAAGCCACCTTTGCTGTCTGCTCTGGGAGCCCCCACAGCTGCTGGGCCTTGTCCCCTGCCCCTGCACAGCTCCCTTGGGAGGCACGGCAGGACCAGCCCCCTGGGAGCCTCGGGAATGCCCCTCTGGCATCCATGGCACACACTCCAAGGGACTGGAATTCCAGTGTCCAGCAAGGAAAAGATGTTTCTGCCCTTGAAGGCAAAGCTCTTAGGAAGGGGCCAAAAGCCAAGTGGAGCAAGATCTTACAATGACATTTCACTGCCAGCCTCCATAACTTCATCCATTATTGTTTTAGCTCGTGGACTGGGAAAAAAGTCAGGTGAGGATCTTTAGCTGGGAGCTGCCCTGGGTAAAGAGAAACACTGTAAGAGAAACAGAGCAGGCAAAGGAAGGCAGGAGAGAAACGAGGACACAAGGAGCAATCAGCTGAGAAGGTGGCACTCTGAAAATCAGACTGGAACTGACTGAAAATGAATGTGATAGAAAGAAATAATTCTGAAACATTCATTTACTATCAAAACACAATTACCTCCCTTTATGGCAAAGCTCCTCCTGATGTCATTCAGCATGGGTGTCAGAAAGTGCTTCATTCTGAGTGGATGTTCCAGGCTGCAGACACAATGAAACACGGAATGGGGTTTTTCTTCCTCTTGTTGAGTTTGCCATCCTCAGTTGAGGAGATGAGGAGGCCTCGGGAAGGAAAGGGCAACTGGGGTTCACCCTTCCATAGGAAGGTTGTCAGTGACAGTGTCTGATTGCAAAACTGTACTTGAAGGAATGCACAGACCAGCTCTAATCCCCAGTAAAATGTTCAGCATGCACAGAGTAGGATTCTTACCCTATGGGTGTCCCTGTGGGGCAGAAGACAGGTTCAGTCCCTCGACTGATCCCAGCACTTATGATGGAGTCTTCCCTAGCGTTTCCTCCATTCTTGACTTAGTTTTATGCTGTTTCTTTGTGTTTAGGTGGAGCTTGAGTGACTCAAGTCAGACACATCTTTGTTACTGATGGGTGTAAAATTCTCTTGCTTTTACAGATACAGTCAAAAAGAACACATAGTGTGTGCCCAGTGAGGGGGAGTTGTACCTCAGAGGTGAGGAACTTTGGGATGGAGGGGTGGATTAATATTATTATTAGGCTTTAATGAACCAAGTTCATGTGAGGAGAGGGATTTAGCCCCAGTTGCTGGCTCAGCAGCAGGACATCTGTCGCTATCTCCCCTGGCTGACAGGTCCTATGATGTTCATCAGCTGCAAAGCACCATCAAGTTCCCCTCCCTGCAAGGATTCCCACAGAGCCTGGCCACGATATCTCCACTCCGCTCCACCCTCCATTCCATCCCCCTCAGCAGGAGTGTGTGGATTGGGAATCATTGTGGGATAGGTTTCACATCCTGCCAACCACATTCCATCCAGGGAGCAGCAACTGCAACTTACCTATAATTTCTGCACTCTTATAACTCCTGTTAAGCTGACAATAGAATTCATTTCCTCTGATTGTACCCCCAATTACCTGCCCACAGGGTCTCCAGTCATTTTCCCACAGCCCACTCTGCTCATTCCACTCCAGGGGTTCTGGGGTTCTGGGATTCTGCCTTCTCTGCTTATGCCAGGGAGTCTCCAAAGCTGCTGTCATCGTCACCCTCCCCAATCTCAGCAGTACTGGGATGTGGATGCTGAAATGCTGTTAGCAGGGAAATTTTCTCTTCTTGCATTCATTCTATGAGAACTTTTCCTTTGCTGTGTAAGCTATGTAAACAATAGATAGGGTTTTTGTAAATAGCATTCATATCTGGTATCTTCTGACCTTGTGTACATTTGACCCACATTTCTAAGTGGGTGCCTGAGATTTTGACCAATCACCCTACGAGAAGTGTAAGCACTGTTCAATTGCTTTATAGAACTAGAATATATAAATGGTATTGTAAATTTAATAAATAATTCATTTCCTCGCTCTGACTCCTGCCTCGCTGCATCTCTGAACCCCTGCTTAGAAGCCCACACTGGGACACCACCACATGGCTCCCAGCTGGCAGCAGCCACTGCAAGATGCCCCCCAAAAAAATCCCAGGGACTCCCCAGTAACCCTCCAAGGCACAACTTCTATTGCTCAACTTTGAAGTCCTGAAGGATCCAAACACTCCACCAAAAAACCCTCCCTGACCTCCCAAGATATTTGGCTCAAGTTCCCCCTCCCCGTCACCTGTGGGATGTGTGGAGGCAATGTTCCCAGGGCCAAGGGGGTTATGAATAAAGAGAACGATGGGAGCTATGAGCTTCCTCCCCTTCTTCCTCCTCCTTCTTGTCCTCCTGCTTTTCCTGCTCCTCCTTCTCCAGCTCCATCCCTCTTACTGTGGACAAGGAGCTCTTGGATGAGTGGGGTGAGGGGTAGTGGAGGAGGACATGATGGAAAAGGGAGGGGGAATATGAGGGAAAACAGAGGGTGAGGCCCCAAAATGGAGCAAGAGGGGGGGGTTCATCACCCTCAAATTATAGTGGGGAGGAGCTGGGGTTTTGGAAGACGATGGGAAAGGGATGGGAGAGGGGGGTTCCCATGAGAGTCCTTTCGTGTCCCACATCACTTGAGCCCTGGAGCAACTCCCCGAGGCCCAGGATGGGGCGAATCCACACTGGGGGGTGTCCAGAACACTCCTGTCCATCCCTGGGGCGCTTGTGGGGGTTTCCCCCACCTAGCAGCCGGTGCTGCAGCAGCTGTGGGGCAGAGGGGGGTGGGAAAGGCTGTCCAGGGTGGCCCCCTGAGCTCCCAACCTGTTGGGGGGGCCACTGCCTGAGCTGTGTCTCTACCCACACTGGGGTGTTCCCGTGAATGGCAAAGTCTGAGGGTCACTTCCTGAATGGCTCCGAGCAGGTGAGGTTCATGGACAAGAACATCTGCTTCTGGGAACAGCTCAGGCACTATGGGAGGGACGCCTCAGATGGGGAGACCCAAGCTAGGCACTGGAACAGCCACAGAATGTCTAGAGAACAGATGGGCTGCCCTGGACAGGTTCTGCCAGCACTACGACGAGCTCCTCGTCCTGTTCCCCATGAACCAGAGAGGTGAGCATGGGGCAGAGCGTGTCCCAGTGTCCCTCTTGTGGTTTAGGAATGGTGCTCCTGTATTAGTGTTCCCACTGGAACACCCCAAACCAGCTGCCAACAGTGCCCCTCCTCCCCCTGAACTGGTTTGGAATAACCACGGTGTCTTGGACACGCCCCTCTAATCGTCTCCTGGCCAGAACCAGGAAAACCTCCCACCTCCCTGCCCCATGTCTGATAGACATCCCACCTCGATGTCCTCCTGCCCTTCATCTTCCTCCTTGGGGGTGGCAGCTGGAAGGACTGGAGAGGAGGAAGAGTTCCCTGGGCCTGGAGCTGAGTGAGAGGCAGCTGGGAATCACCACAGGATGATGCAGAGCAGCTTCTCCCATGCCCAGGGCATCGTTGACAACCTTCTGCTCAGGATATGAAGTGCTCAAAGCTAAAAATATCTGAGTGTGCTTTCAGCTAGAAGTCCAGCCTGATCCATCACTTGCCCACAAAGTGAACCCACACCTGTCCCAAGTGCTGGAGGAGCTTCTGTGACGGCTCCAACCTGAGCTCCCACCTGAGGATCCATCATGGGAAGAGACTGATCTGTGGGAAGAGCTTTGGCTGGAGCACAGACCTGATCTCCCACCATAGGATCCAGCTGGGGGAGAAGTCTTGTGTCTGCTCAAGCTTTGCACAGAGGTCTCATTCAAACAGAACTATTTTGGGATGAGATTGAGCCATTTTGGGGTGAGATCAAAAAATCTTAAGGTGGGACTGAGCCATTTTCAGTGCAATTGTGCTGTTTTGACATGAAAGATTGATCCTTGTTGGATTTTGCCATGCAAAGCACTGAAGAAAACTCCCCCAGATGCCCACAACCCCCCCAAATCCTCCTTAACATACACTCAAGTCTAAAATTCCCTCCCAAATCCCAGTAAAATGGTGGGCATTTACATGTTTTTGTTCTATTTCTTTATTTTTACCACAACTTAAGGTGTTTTTAGGAGATGAAGATAAACAAAAAGAAAATCAAGGCAAAATTAAAAGGATTTACATGTATATGCTGGTTTGGACACAAATCCAGGAGGAAACAACCCAAAAGGGGCGTCTCTCTCTCTCTCTCCCTCTCCTGCCTGCCAGGCAAGCAGGCCCCGGCAGCCCCTCCCCCACAGGTTCAGGAAAATAATTTCTCGAGTGAAAGTGAAAAAAACTCTTTATTTAACAAACAGAGTCCCCCACGGTCACGGGGAAAAAAGGATATTGAAACCCCCTCCCCCATCCCCTAAAGGAGGCTGGTGGGGTTTAGAGTTCTTTCTGTAGGTAAAACCTGCAGTCCTACGCTGGGCCAGGCCAGACCAGGCAGGATCCGACGATCCTCCTTGGAGAGTCCCTCCAAGCAGGTCCCAGAGATGACAGCTGGTCTTAGATGAAGAAGCAAGCTGAAAACAGTCCAAAAAGGAACAGAAGCCGCTGAGGCAGATCACAGTCCCTTCTCTGCTGAAAACCGAAGAAACTAGAGAGCAAAACTCTTCTAACTAACAAAAGTCGTCAGATCGAGAGAGAAAAGAATGTAAACATTCTAGTTGCGAGGCCAAGCTAGCCGCTTTGAGAAGTTCTCTCGGCTTCTCTCTCCCCCCTTTGCAATTTAAAGGTACAATGGAGATCAAGCAGGCGATGGGGAATACAGTATTGTCATAGAATCATCCCAAGACAATGTCTGTGTCAGGTAAGTATCCACGTGGTTAGGTGGGTGAGAAGAGCCTTTTCTGGAGGGGTTTCCATCCCATTGTGTTCGAAACTTTGGTCTTTCCCTCAATCCATCACCATTTGGAAATGCACGACTCCCGTGAGCCATAAAGAATTAGAAACACGGAATTATTTAAGTTGGAAAAGACCTCCAAGACTATCCAGTGTTGTTTGATGCCACCCGAGGAAATGATTGGACACAGCTGGTGAGATTTTTTAGGGTCTAATGTCAACAAATCAACTCTTACCAATAGATTTCTGGTGTGGTCTCTGCCTAACGGGAGTCACTGGAGATCATCCAACACAGATCCTCCCATGGGGAATGGAGTTGGAGCAGCGCACGAAGCTCTTCCAGCACTCGGGGTGCTCGCAGTGCTTCCCTTACAGGTGGGTCCATTGGTGTGAGGTCAAGGCAAAGCTGTGATGGAAGCTCTTCCCACACTTGGGACACTCATAGGGCCTCTCCCCAGTGTGAATGCCCCAGTGGACAGTGAGGGTGGAGTTGCGTTTGAAGCCCTTCCCGCAGTCGGGGCAGGGGAAGGGCCTCTCCTCCGTGTGTGTTTTCTGATGCATGAGGAGATTTGACCTGGTCCAAACCCCTTCCCACACTCAGGACACCTGTAGGGCCATTCCTCACTGTGGGTCTTCTGGTGGCCGATCAGGCTGGATCTATGGCAGAAGCTCTTCCCACGCCTGAAGCACTCGTAGGGCCATTTCCCGGTGTGGTGGCACATGTGGGGGATGCGTTGGGAGCCCCAGGTGACGCTCTTCCCACATTCCACGCACTTGTAGGGCCATTCCCCTGTGTGTACCTGGTGGTGAATGAAGAGGTGGGAGATGTGGCTGAAGCTCTTCCCACATTCCAAGCACTTGTAGGGCTTGTCCCCAGTGTGAAGCTGCTCATGGACAACCAGGTTGGATCTCTGGATGAAGCAGATGGGGGGATCTTTCCTCCTCAGAGCACCCTGGGCTGCATTTGGAGCCACTCCTTGTGGGGGATCCCTTTGGCTTTTCCTCCCCATTGGATTCCTGCACTGTGGAGCAGCTCAAAACGGCCTCTTCCACGAGGTTCTGCCGTGGAGATTTGTCCTTCCTGGTCTTCATCCACAGCTCAGTGCCTGGGGGACGAAGGAAGAAGGAGAGGAAGGGACAAGAAGAGAAAGGAACAGGCAGAGGGAGGAAGGATGAAGGAAAAGTAGGAGAAGGTAAAGAAGGAACAAGGAAATTGAATGAGAGAAAGTAATAAGAGAAAAAAGAACAAAGGAAGGAGGGAAGG